>JAEQBH010002704.1:0-197728 GCA_016808115.1 Tetrastigma voinierianum
ATACTTTATAAATTGCTTATTCTATTAATTGATTATAAATTTTTTTTTGTAGATGGACTTACAATATGATGGTTCTTTAACTGATTTGCTTATGAACGACACCGATTTATATGATGATACTATCCAAAGCAATCCCACAAGATACGCCAAGACAAAAAATGAAGTCGTCTAAGATTGAAAAATCGCAAAGAACAAAGAACTTCTCCAGAGAAGAAGATAAATTAATTGGTGGTTCAAGGGCTTAATACAAGCAAAGATGCAATTACCGAATGAACAAATACATGGCAGCATTCCTAAGAAAGCACACAGAATATCAACTTCACGGCGCAATCATTATAGCCGCTCTCACCTATTAAAAGTCGCTGAGGATATAAATGCAAATGCAAAGAAATTTGTTTCCGCTATAGTCAAATTGAAAGCCTCCACAAAGTGGACACACCGAGCAAAATAATGTAAGATATCAACTATTATTTTAGACACTAGTATGACGGATATTTGAACCATAATCGAATAATTTCATATGTTTTAGGTCAATGGAAGCAAAGAAATGTTTCGCAAGATAACTGGAAAACCATTTCAATACGAGCATTGTTGGAATATATTGAAAATGGAGCGGAAATGGACTACCAATCTGACCAGCAATAAGAGAGCAAAAACTCATTCAACAGGTAGTCCTGCTGGATCAGCTCATGTTGAATCCTGCTATTCAACTCCATATTTAGGGGATGACACTGAACGCTCGTCCTCTCCCAACCTCGATAGGGCCATCGCGAAAGGCTTCGCAAACAACTTAAAAACAAAGAGAAGGTGACCGATGTCGAAGATCACTGTATCATCACCATTGAATGAAAGAATGGAAGTGGAATAACAAAAAGTTGGTTTAATGCAACAAAATTTATGCTCAACAAGAGATAGCATCGAGCAACATCGTAAACAATTAGCAATCAAGAAAGACGCGGCAAGAAATTGAAATGCAAAATGAGATGAAAATCATGGAAACCGACACTACCGCCATGGACCCACACTTTCAACATATTGAATAACTCGAAGATAGAGGTTATGAAAAACTGGGTTTTAATTTTTAGCTGTTATTTACTATGTTGCTTATTATTTTTTAATTCAGAGTCACTATTTACGTGTTGCAATCGAATTGAAAATATAACTTGAAATTGAAATTGGAATTGAAAAAAAAACATGAAATTGGAATTGGAATTAGAATACAACATGAAATTGAAATTGGGAATTAAAATACAACATGAAATTGAAATTTGTAATTAAAATACAACATGAAATTGAAATTGGAATTGAAAAAACAACTTCAACTTGAAATTAATAGAGGCTATTAGTTGTCATGTCGTTCCCACAAATGTTCGATAAGATCTGACTGAAGTTGAGAATGAGTAACACTGTCCCTGATCTGATAATGAGCTTGCATTTAAGTCTTCTAATTTTCGTGTATACGCACGGCACACTTCTACAGCGGATTCCATCACTTCCATCAAAGTCATTGTTACCAACATCTCCTTCGCCTTCTGACCATATTATGCATTATTATACGCACGCCATAATATCTCGCAAGTGTTTCTTCACGCAAAACGTGGCCGGTCCACGCGACAATCGCAAAACCCAAGCCAGTTATCCCAAATGCCCGTTTACATCTTTTCTTGCCGACTCTCAGGCTTTAGCAAATGTTTTTCTTCAAACTCAAGGACAAGTGAATTGCTTTTACAACGCCGACCCGCTCGATAAATACCATCGCCGATAATATCCCATTCTATAGTCACATCGTTAATTATATAGTTAACCTGGAGGAGAATGACCATTCACACACGAAAAACAGTGACCTATCTGTAACATTTATGTCATTCAATGAACCAGTAAACCGTTAACGTACGCCATATCCAAAGATCTTGAGATGCCACAGCTTTTAAAATGATTGTCGGGTTCATGACAATGACAAGCATACATACCTTTGCCAATGTAGGACAATTTTTCCACTTCCAACGCATGCAATTCAATACTCCCTTAACATGCCGTGAAAGCCACGCAGGCCCCGTTTCAGAAGAATCGGCCACATCGATACCGCTTTTGGCGACCTCAAGTAATGGTCACCAAACATTGCAATAACAATTTTCACAAAACCTTCCGCACTCTCTATGGCCGTGCTTTCCACTGGCACAGATTCATCCAATGACCGCCAAAGGTTCCGTAGCAAGAATTTAGGCGTCGTTATTCAAGGATGTGACAAATCGAACCCAACTAAGACCAGTTTCTTCAACGAAGTATGCATCATAATGTTCAACCTCATTTACAATTCAAGAAAGCACGACTCATTCGAACCTCCTTCGAAAAACTTTCATATACACAGTGGTAAAGTAGTAGTCAACGATGTGGTCTTCGCGACCTTCAACTCTACCACGATAACTGCTCACAGCCTCAATCCAACCACGACGCTTCTTAGCCGCCCTTCACTGAAACCCTTCTAATTCTAATAAGATAAAACACATCCAAATCATCATTATCTTCTTTCTTCAATATTGGAGTGACTAAAATATTAGAAAAACGATTCATATCACTTGACGAATCTTAAAATATGAAAGGATAAACAATAAAGAGAAGGAGATATCGAAAACCTGTTATAACGAAGATAATCGGATGAAAAACATGAGAAAATTATCATATTTATGAATAATTATAATTTTAAATTTATTTTGGCTAAAATTTCAAATTTGAATTTCAACGGTTGAAATTTGAAATTCAAATTTCATGACAAAATTCTGAAATTTGAAATTTGAAATTTGAAATTTGAAATTTGAAATTGAAATTGAAATTCGAAGCTTGAAATTTGAAATTTGAAATTTGAAATTTCAAATTGTTACTATACAAATATATCCGTTAAATTACGATCGTTATGAAAAATATACCCGCTAAAATATAACCTACGCTTAATTATACTGGCTTAATAAAAACATTTAATTATTAAAATTCAAGACCCCATTTCGCACCTACCATCGAGCAAAAAATATTCGGTGACGCCAAACATCACTGCGACGCAAACTAAGATTGACACCCCATTTTTAAGAACTCAGACGGAGTTGCTCTAATAGAATTAAATTTACCTGGTTCATAACAGCAGATCCAAATGGCATTGCCGCAGATGTGGATGCAGACCCAGCATTTGCAAGGACATCAGCCTCAGATGATGTGGTTGCAGGTTCAGATGGCACAAGAGCCAATGAATTTGAAGAAAATGTATCGGACAGTGAGCCAAGTAATTCCATATCCGGACTGATTGACGTAACTGGGGCAGCTGTTCAAAGAGAAGATAAAGACCCTAAATTTCCATTTGCACCCTATGTTTATCACAAAAAAAAAACGGTAGAAGAGTAATCCTATCCATTCTATAATACCAGAAAACCATTTTTCCTAGAAATACATTTAATAACACTAAATTTTCCAATCAAAATGCATCATGTTTAATATGAAAGCATAGCAGTCATTCCAATGGAGAAATAGAAAATAACGGAATCACAAAAAAACCTGTTTTTTCATCAGTAACAAAAACACCTGCTTAACAGTCCAAAAACTCTAAACAGTTGTCAGCCAAGACGTAATTTTGAGTTTGTAGCAACAGTAAGGCCGGCCATGAATTGGCATATTGCAAATGAATCGTTCTTGCATGAAATAACTAATAGTGGCAATTGATATCCAGAAAAGAGATGTGACAGGAAATATATAAATGCACAACTTGCTAATCAACCTACGCATCAGCAGAGCCAAAAAATATAAGCTAATTAAAAATTAATGCAAAAATAAATAGATGACTGAACTTCTTTAGCATTGAAGGAACATAAAGCAAGCAAGCACCAAAACACAGAGGACTGAACTTCTACCAAATATCATCTTGCACCAAAACAAGATGTTTGAATTCTTCCTCGCACATAAATCACCAGCTCCACTCACAAAGAATGGCCTTGTTGAATGAAGAGAGAGACATCCAACATTCTAAGCCCCTCTTCCTCTTGTCTGTGCAACTCCTCATAGTACTTTTTGTGTCTAATTACAGACTATGCATGATCTTTTAGTACACATTCTAGATTCAAACCTGCACCTTAAAAAATTTCTAAATTTCATTTTTGGAGGGTAATTCTCCATGACCTGCTGAATATTGAAGATTTATGACATTAGCCTTCTTAAACTTCAGAAAACATCAATACTAAATTTTTGAGAAACGTGGCTGGATTTTTTAAAGGAAGCAAAATGGAAAAAGAACAATTTAAGACCTTTTCTATAGGTTACAACTTCCTAACAATAAGATAACAATTTTCTATGGAAAAAATGTTTCTAATTATCTTCAAAAGCGCCACCCAGAACAAATTATAGAATTATATAACTATCATAAAATTTATACTAACAATTACAAGCAAATTGTTTGGAGTCAAGCTGCGCCTACATTAAACAGAAAACCTATAGAATTCTCAATACCTGAAACTGGACAGCGTGGATCAAATTCATCAAAAGAATCAACTTCCTTGTGCGTGGGAGGAGATGTAGAAGGACCAACAGCACTTGTTGCTTGGGTAGGACTAGCGCCTACAGGTGGAGAAGATGTTTTAGGGGCAGGCGCTGGTGGGGTTTCTCCATCTCTTCTGTCAAGAAGAAAGATAGGATTAACCAAACATTAAGTTGGCAAAATCTTGATCCATGTCTTGGTATAAATACATACCTCTCATCATGAACAGGACTCCTGGATATCACTACGCTTCTTTCCATAACTAGGGGAGCGTCAAGATTTTGTTCAGAAAATTTTCGTTCAAGCCCCCTATACAATAAATAAATATACAAAAGCACAGTTTCGATTAGCTTAAGTTCCATTTTCAACCTTAATTTTGAAAAACTGACCTCAAAGTATCATATAAACACCAAGAAGTTGTGAATTAATCCACCAAGATATTACCATCATACTGTGCAATAAATAAATATACCAATACACAGTTTTAATTGGCTTATTTGTATTCAACCTGAATTTTTTAAAATTGAACTAAAACTATCACATAAACATCAAGGAGTTGTGAATGAATCCACCAAGATATTACCTTCCATACTGAGGATGCTCATCAGTTCGGGCACCACCTCTGCAGCAGGAAAGGGTTATCAACTACCTTCATGGTCAAAATTTCAAGTAGATAACAGCATCCTGCTTCTAATATAAAATATATAAAGAACGTATAGCTTCATGAACAAGAATAAAATTTTGCAACTATGTAGACCAAGACTTAATACTATAAACAGTACAAGTAATTGACATTATGTTCTAAAGCAAAGTTTTGCTATTGACATTCTTGGTCATATCTTTTCTTTTAGCTAATAGAGACACTTCATAGTTTCTACGGACCAGGAGTCCAATTTATAACCCTTTTTTTAACAGATCCACATGGTACCAGAATAAGTAAAAAGAAAATACCAGCGCCTGAAAGTTCCCGTGACTGGTTAACGTTTAACTTGTCCATAAACCATTCAGAAAGCTAGCCTTTTTAATAAGGTGCACATACTTGTCAGATTTCCTGTCTCAAATGAGTCTAACCAGTTTTGTCAGGGGTAATACCTTAACTGGTCTAATTACAAACCTGAGCTGGACACATGACTTGCTAAATGCTTAAACTACCAGCTCTTTTAAGAATCCAATTATTACGGTGAAGACGAGAAAAGGAAAAGAAAATCCCATTAACATCAACACCACTCTTTATTAGAAAACTCATAGCATGTTCACAATTAAAGCAGATGCTCACCTAGATGAATGGTTGCTCTCGTCATCAAAAGCAGAGTCCCCATCTCTATCAGCACTCCTACTTTTAGAGCCATACTGGTATTCCTCAGTGTTTCGACTTCTTCCTCTGTAATCATCATCCTTATAACCATTTCTACCATACCGTTCTTCAGAATCTCTACCATAACAATCACCTTCAGGACCATATGAGTCCCCATTTCTACCATACCAGTCTTCATCTCTGCTGGTCCATTCTCTCTCTCCCATAACCATTTCGATCTTCATCTCTTCCATAGCAGCCTTCATATCGATCATCATCTTAACGATCACCATATCCACCATAACTAGAATTTGAATTGGGCCTATACATACCACCGGCTGAGCTTGTGTTGAGAAACCTGATCGCAAAAACAAAAAATAAATAAAACAAACCATAAATCTCATATATAGGTAATCTCCATCATTTTATTTTTTCCTAATTTTTGTTACTCCCTGATGCCAATCTAATAGGGATTTGAGATAAATTTATAAACCCAGTACGCATATGAAAACTTAATGTTTGCTCACAACATGATGAACAAGAAATAATAAATATTTACACATGAACAAGAAATTTATAAACCCACGCTATCTGGGCTTGTGATTTGATTTTTCTTGCTTTCTTATGTTTTAGTCTGACACTTGTTACGTCATGGTGGTTCTCAAGTAGTTTATTCACGGTTTTTATGTGGATGATTGTTTCGACAGACAAAGAATCCCTTTCACAAGATACTTTATCGTACTCGGGAATCTTAGGTATTGTGAGGCGAGGGATTAGACCATGGGAAGACGTACACTCGCTACAAGTGGATCAAATCCATTCAAACAACCCATCTGATCCAAACCGCAGGAAGGAAGGGCTCAGATAGCAACCCTAACTCGAAACCTCGAAATTGAAGGGTTATTCGAACATGAGAAGATAAACCACCTCTAATAAAGAGAGAAAGAAGTTTGAGCAAAGAAGGCGACGAACCACAGAGCACGCAGAGAAAAATTCATGGTTGGAGATTAACACGATAGTGAATGTATAACGTAAGGGAGTAAAGAGCTAATAAATGTCCCATTTAAATATTGCACATATAACGTTCTCCCCCCTCCAATGGGTATAAAAGAGGGGGAAATGGAGATCAAAGGGGATGAATTGAAATTTTTGTCGCGATCTACTATGTGGAAAGCCAAGACCTTTCCATTGGTGTCGTATGTGGGAAAATCCCACCTTCCTTGTGACTAAGATATCAAGAAGCTCGACATGTACTGTTATAACGTGATGTCATTTGGATTGAAGAATGCAGGAGCCACATACCAACACATGATGTCCCGGGTATTCGAGCCTCTGCTAGGTAGAATTATGGAGGAGTACACTAAATGAGATTCTCAGAAATCTAAGTCACGAAGGATCATTCGGCAGCTCTATCTCGTATTTGGCCATCTTCGCGGATCGCTATCAGCACGACGTTGGTAAGGTTCGATCCTGATAGTAAGCTAAGGCCAGTTTATTTCGTCAATAAGGTGCTCTCCGAAGTGGAGACCAGGTACACAAACTTTGAGCCAGTAGCACTAGCTCTTAGAATGGCAGCAAAGAAACTCTTATTATACTTGCAAGCCCACACCATAATAGTACTCACATGCTCACTGATCAGAGCCATATTCCATAAGCCAAATGCGTTTGGGAGGCTTCTAAAGTGGGCGATAGAGCTTAGGGAGTTTGACATAGACTATCGACCTAGGAGTGCAATTAAGGGGTAAGTGCTGGCTGAAATTTATTGTGGAAAGGTCAGAAGTACATCCCCAAGGGGTTGGGGACGAAAGGTGGATCCTGAAACGCATCGGCACCATCTCAAACACAAGGCGGCACCGCATGGTCTTGAGGACACCATAAGGTTCTACTATCGCATTGCTTAAACCCACCTTCTCGCAGCCTCCTAACACCGGAGCCGGGCATGAAGTAGTCCCTTGGGCAAAGTAAATACCTAAGAAATTTCACAATCGTACATAACTTCGGTGCGCCTCCCGCTAGTGGCATCAATTGTGGGGAGTACGAGGCTAAGAGCGAAGGACGATGGCCCAAATTTCCGGTCAATTTAAGCACTTCAAGATGACACACATACCAAGATCTAAAAATCAAATGGTAGACTCCCTCACCAATTTGGCGTCCAATGCATTGTACCCATGTAATGTGGAGTTGCGCAGCGGTCATCACCATTGATCGGCAAGCCATCTTGGATGACCCCTATCTCAGAGTATCTAAAGAATGGAGCTTTGCCTGAGGACTGAGACGAAGCAGTTAAAGTAAGGGCCTGAGCAACAAGATAATCCCTAATAAACGATGTGTTATATAGACATTTTCGGCCCATACGTAAGTATCCCAAGGAAGGCGAGTCATAAAGCCATCTACTAGCGTAGCAAGACGCACATCGGAGGGTGATCGCTGTGCCACCGAATTATGACTCAGGGTTGCTACTAGCCGCCAATGAAGCAGGAATCTGAGGCGTATGTGCATAAGTGTGATGTATGCCAAAGGTTCGGCAACTTCATCCATGTGCCAGCCGAAGCGCTCCACTCTATGACATGTCCATAGCCTTTCTATAAGTGGGGGATTAACATTGTGGGACCTCTACCTTTGGCTATTGGCCAACGGAAGTTCATGTTGGTGACCACTGATTATTTCACCAAGTGGGCGGAAGTAGAAGCCTATGCATAGGTCATGGTAACACAGCTCGTCCAGTTTGTGCAGAGGAACATCGTGTGGAGATTCAAGGTCCCTCATTCGCTCGTCTCGGATAACAGGCCACAGTTCAGTAGCAAAGTGTTCCAGCAATTCTATACGGAGTATGAGATCAAGAATGTCTTGATATACTCAATCCAATGGGTAGGCCGAGGTCATGAACAAAACTTTGATCTGGCACTTGAAAAGGCACTTGACAATGGCGAAAGGGAAGTGGGTGGATGAATTACCAATATAACTTTAGGCCTACTATACAACTCGAGGCAGCCCACCAGGGAAACCCCATATGTAGTTGCGTTCGGCGTAGAGGTGTAGATTCCTTTCAAGTTTGAGCTCGAACCACTTCGCATAGGTGACCTTACTGAGCTCGCGCAGGTGTTGGATGAGCTCTAAGAAAGAAGGAAGAGGGCAGCCATACGACATGAATCTAGAAACCTAGAGCATTCTTCAAAGGAGAATTGGTCCTTCGGCGAACCTTTGAGGAAGGGAAGCTAAAACCCAAATTGGAGTGGATCCATCATCACTTATACGCATGGTCGCAGAAGGGAGCACGTTCACAATCCCTA
The DNA here is from genome assembly GCA_016808115.1 of Tetrastigma voinierianum. Classification (NCBI taxonomy): domain Eukaryota; kingdom Viridiplantae; phylum Streptophyta; class Magnoliopsida; order Vitales; family Vitaceae; genus Tetrastigma; species Tetrastigma voinierianum. The sequence goes on from JAEQBH010002704.1 coordinate 9,098, forward strand.
GAGGCGGGTAAAGCCCCACCTTGAATCCATTTATTGAAAGTATTTCCAAGACACCCTAGCAATCATGAGTTGTATGCATCACTAGGCTTGGAAATAAGTAAAAAAGTTTTTTTTGTGGAGTAGATCACACCCCAAATTTCAATCATCTGCAGCCTTGTATCTAAAGAAGATACGCCAAATTGTGAGATGATCTCTGACTTTGTAGCAGCCTCAAGCCACAAACAGAGGACCGCCTAAGCAAAGACGTGAGACGCCGTACCAAGCCACGTGGTCTTAGGAAGCTAACAAGCCTTCTAGGGCAGGGAGTCTCTTTGAAATATTCTGAGCCTAGCAAGCAAGAAACCTCCCTAAGATGATCTCCATGTAGACAGCCACAGTAGAAGCTTTACAAGAGAGGAAACCTAACCCTCCTAAGATGATCTCCATGAGATGAAAGCCTAATAGATGGGAAGCTCATAGTAGAGGGAAACCCAACCTCCCTAAGATAATTCCATGAGATGAGCCTTGTAGGAGGGAAGCCTTATGTTCTACAAGAGATGTTATACTTGGAATAAAAGACTAGAGGACCAGGAATCACATGAATAGAAGTCGTGCTCGAAAAGTCACCAAGAAGCTTTTGCAGAGCGTATTAAACAACATCCCAAAAAAAAAAAAAAAGGATGACAAAATAATCGCTCAAGGTTAAAAACAAAAGTACACGAGACGCACTCCGTGGCTGGTCACTATTAATAGCAAGGAACGGGAGACTTCTCAAGATAATCACGACAGTCCGACTGCCGCCACGCTTTGAGGTGCCTTCTATAACACCCCAAATTAAGGCTTAGTAGTTTACACTATGATTAAGGGTAATTAAAGCTAAATATATGTTTTGGGTAATTAAAATGATTAGAGAAAAAGGGCATAATTGGAATTATTAAAGACCAAGGCAATATGGAATTTAATTGTCAAGGACATAGATGGAATTATTTAAGAAGAATGTTGGCTAAAGTTTTAGATAAAATTATAAAAAGGGAAGTCTCGAAGGGCTTAAGAGTAAAGCAGGGGAGGACTAATAAGAGAGACACATATCTCTCTAGAAAATCTAGACAAAGGAAGGCTTAAGGCTTGCCTTAGTCAACATCACAGAGCAAAAAAAAAAAAAAAAAGAAAATAGAGAAAGGGAGAAAAAAGAAGAAGAAGAGAGAGAGAGAGAGAGAAGAAGAACCGCCCTTGGCTAGGTTCACATTTTTGTTTCTCATTCTAAGCTTTGTTTTCAAATAGTTATTTGTGTTAAGAGAAAATAAGGAAAAAGAAGAAGATAGTGCTTCGAGTTCGGCAAGGAAATGAAGCTATGGGACCTCTTGAAGATAAATTCATTATGGTTTGTGTTGTTTGTAATTGTTATTTAATGTAGGTCCTCAATTGAGAAGTTTAGTATAAAAGGAAAGATTTGGCTAGGAGATGTCACTGCACTTTCCTTAAAACCCTAAATGAATGATTCGGGCCATACCTGGCCCCAGAGTGATCCCGGGATGAGGGAAACAGCTGGAGAGGAAATCAAGACCTCGTGGGACCACATTTTTCCAATAGGGAGCCAAAGCATAAGGCGACTTAAGGACCCGACTTGGGTATAAAGACCCGCATCGGTTCTTTGAAACAAAGCAATCCTGGTTGTTTAGGACATATCTTGAGTTTGGTACTCCAAATTGAATGATTGTAATTTTAGAAGAACCCTTGGCACCATAGATTCAAATGAGTAGAAGGAACAAATGTTAATTTATGGAGTTAAGACCCTGAATTGGTCTCACAAATTCGTTACTCAAGTGAACTAGGCAAAACATACTAGATTGGAATTAAATGACATAACTTGAGTTTTGATGGTTCAACATGAGTGATCTAATTTCGAGTAAATGACGGTAGAGAAACGTGCATGGCGAAGCATGTTGAGATTTTTAAACTCGTTGTACGAAAATAAGTGAAGTTGGACCCTGTTTTGGGAAATGATTTTCATATCCTTTCCTATAGGATTTTAAGACATCCAAACGTCTCTTATATACTCCCAAAGTATTAGTGGAGAAGGTTTTGTATGAAAATAAGTTAGTGTAACTTAACTAAGTGAGATAAAGAATTTGACTAAAAGTTATATGATTTAATGCTAAATAATAGGGAATAAATAAAATTGAATAATAAAGGACATGAATTCTAGCCATGTGAAGAAAAGATAATACATGTATAGTTGCTATATAAAGAAGCATATAATACATTCATACGATGACAAGTGATATGTGAAAGTACTCTTTATGAATATGAGAATAATGGATAGTGAATAGGCCCATAATATGCATACTACGATAACAATAGTTATTCATGCATACGTGATATGTACTAAAAAACTTAATAAAATTGATTTGTCCGCTTATGACATTGTAGATGGATAGATGAGCATATTTTACAGGATACAATTGTCGTAGCACAGATATAGTCGGGCCTTGCTCGCTTGGATTACATGGACCCCGTTTAGAAGTCATACAAAGAAGCATAGATGAGATCACTGCCCTCAGTGATAAATGATATAGTACCCTCATGTACATACGCTTCTTTCCGTATCCTTTTGGAATATGCATGAAACATGTAAAAAGAAATAAAACGATATTGATAAATAAATATAAATCATAAACATAAGAAGCAATTTGTAAATATAATGGAAATATAAATGCCTGAATATCATTAATATTATGACTAAATGATATGGAATTCAATAGATAAAGCACAGGAAGAAGATACATAGAATAAAATATAATGAATTAAATTGTGGTAAGTCTATGAATTCTATTGTAACTTACAAGTTTAAATGGTTATATATATATATATATATATATATATATATATATATATATATATATATATATATATATATATATATATATATATATATATATATATATGCATAGCAAGTTGCATGAGTATTATAATGTGATGAGCATGGTTAGTGGTCATCCATGCGTAAGAATCCTCACTAAGCTTTATGCTTAGCACGAGTGTTTATCCATGTAGGTATCGAGGAGGCGGCTAGAGAACAAGACATTCCACATCAACATCAAGGGTCATCTCAACGATAGGTGCTCACCTGAAGTATTTCTATATAATGTGTTACTCTAAACAATATGTTGTATATAAAATTTTCAAGTACAACTAAAAATGATTTGTAACAATATGGTGATATTTGAACGCTCAAATAAATATAAAAGATAAAGTGGTTTGTAATATATATGAACTATATGATTATATTTTAAGGGTTGTTTAGAACCGCCGCTAATCAAGTTTAAAGTTCAGCACTCAAGTGATTCTTTCCTAACACAAAGGTGCCAAAGCCAAGTGTCACAATAGTGGTATTAGAGCCTAGATTTAGGCTACTCTAGATAGAGTATAAGATAGAAATGCATATGTAAAGTAATGTGTTCGCCTGATGTGGATGTCTTTGTTTTCTGAATAGGATGGACCACCATCCCAATTCAGCAAAAGAAGCGGTTGAGAGTGTTAACCCAGGAGATCAAAGGTTAGAAAATCACAGAAAATATGAGAAGGAGTTTAGTCATCTTAGAAAATATACACCTAAGTCAGTCCTCACCGAAGCATTTCAATGTAGGAAATTTGAAGATGGACTGAATGAGTCCATAAAGGGGTACTTCACTACAAGAAAATTGATGAATAGAGACGAAATAGAGACGGAAATTTTCTGTTTATTTAATCGGTCTCACTCAGAGACCAAAGTCTTCTTCTCTATTTTTAGAGATTTATTATCTCGTTCTATTTTTGGGAGACGGAATTTGAAGCTCGCCTTAGAAATAGAGACAGAATCTTGAGTTCCGTCTCTATTTTTAGAGACCGAAATGTCCCTTCCGTCTCTAAAAATAGAGACGGAATGAATTATTCCGTCTCTAAAAATAGAGATGGAATGAATTATTCTGTCTCTATTTTTATTGATTTTTTTAATATATTAAAATAAATAATATTAAATTTAAATTTTCCTTAATTTTATATAATGAATTTTGTTCTAATTTATTGGAATTTTTTTAATATATTAAAAATAAATAATATTAAATTTAAATTATTCTTAATTTTATATAATGAAAAATTAAATAAACAATAAATAAATATGAAAATATTGTATTATATAGTGTATTAATATATAAAAGTGTAGTGAGATTACAAAAAGTATTAATTTAAAATAATAACTAAGATGGAGGAGAATAGACGCATCAACAGACGGTAAGCTATGGGTCACAGTAATCTACGCTAATGAAGTCCTCCGTACCTATCGATACTGGTCCATTAGTACGACCGCATCAGCTGCAGAGCTCAATGACCTCATTGGTAGTCAGCCGCTAGCCTACTAGCCGAAGCCGAGGAGGAGGAGGACGCATGCGACAACAAACATTCGCAGAGGGAGCCCAAACTAAAGATTCCGCCCACGGCGATCCTTATCGCCAACAAATTTCATAATATACGCGAGCATGATCAACATTATCGCCGCTCATCTCTCGACTCAAGACTCTCTATTACTCAAGCCCCGTAATGTACCAACTAATGTTATGTAAATAGTAAATGAAACTAAGAGGTTAAAAGAAATGAATATTAAGTTTTGAAATTAGCGTACATGAATTGCCTAGCACCCATCGCCGACTCTTAACGTCACACCGTCATGATTCCGCGTATGAGTGTGTAAAAACAACTCATGAGGATAAGGTGACCGGCCCATAGAAGACTCCTAATAACAAGAATACATGTAGATATGTATTGTTATTTTAACGCCAACGTAATAGAAATATGAGTCCCAACACTAACAGTTGTCCATAATTTAAAAAAATTTCGGCAGAATTTCCCCTATATATTTAACAAACCTCCTGTTCAAACATCAAGAAAATACATTTACATTTATATTATCACCCATAAAAATCCATATCAAACTCCTTTCACAATTTATTGTCCATCCTCCTTCATTCAATCAAACGTTATGATTATGAGTCCCAACACTAACAGCTTGTCCATACTCTAAAAAAAAATTTCGGCAGACTCATATATTTAACAAACCCCGTTCAAACATCAAGAAAATGGATTACATTGTATATATTATCACCCATAAAATCCATATCAAACTCCTTTCAATTTATCAGCCCATCCTCCTTCATTCAATCAAACGCGATGATTATGAGTCCCAACACTACCAAATTGTCCATAATTTAAAAAATTTGACATAATTTCCTATATATTTAACAAACTCCTTCGCTCAAACATCAAGAAAATACATTTACATTTATATTATCACCCATAAAAATCCATATCAAACTCCTTTCACAATTTATCGCCATCCTCCTTCATTCAATCAAACGCTATGATTATTATCAAGAGCGCAACTATTCTGGTGAATAAATTGTTCATGCAAAGAACAAGCCAATGCAATATGGACTAAATAGTATCATTTAAGAAGATAGATATGTGAGAACTTACAAGTCTGGTCAAAGATGCTCTCGATGGGACAATGTTCCTCCAAGGTATGGAAACACTAACCCTTCTGGTCCTCCCCTTCCTATTAGTGGAATTCGACGACGATGGTAACGGCTCGATGATGACCAAGACGATCCGCTGGCTCAAATGTCTTCACTTATACTGGTCGTCAATCTTGCGTGCTTATTAAGAAAATTCGTAATTAACACGCTCGCTTTATCCCAAACGCCGTAGACGAGGTGATCGATGGAAGAATTCCAATAAAAGATTTCTGAAGGATTTTAATGAACAAAAAGGATGAACATAATATATAGTAGCTCCCAATATTATGATAATTCTAGATTATATAGTAATTAACATACAAAAAGTCAAAATATTTTAAATAAGTTATTTAATTCAAACTCTCGAAAGTGAACATCTTTGTTCCCCCGAGAGATATTTTTCCACAAATATCCATTAAATTTAATCTTCCTTGAATGTACCAGTCATTGTGCATGAGCACGCACTGTAGGATAACCGGATGAGAACGAAATGTATTCAGCGAGCGGATACACCTAGTGACAAAGTATGTTAAAAAAAAAAATTATAACTCACTATTTTCCGGCAATGACAATATATATCCGCCCGTCAACGCCAATTGAACCAGGCAATGGACCTTCAACAATATCAGGCGATCGCTGCGATGGTTTAGACGGATTCTCTGAACTAGGCGCTTCGCAGACGCCGTTGGTGTACCGAGGATGGCGTATGGATAAACCGCGATGAAGATGCCATGCCCATACGGAGGTGCCGACGCAGAGATGATCCACTTTAACTACGCTCCCGATATAGATCGCAGCACATCCCGACCCCGGAGGTTGCATCGATCCCGTCCGCTCCTATTATTCATGTTTTGACTCAAAATATTAACAATCATAATTAGACATTAAATTATTACATATACATGATTATCTCGCCACAATGCAGTCGCTCAAAATTATATAAGTTAATTGGAAACATAAATAACTAATGATATTAGAATTGGCGCGCTGACTCACGCGGCGAACAATTATTCGCTATCATCAGCATTATTATCACAATTTTCTTCATTTTCCAAGTAATAGAATCAAATTCGCTCAATCTCGGGATGTAGACTGATTCCTCGCCGATCCAATGTCAACAAATTCATTGGTCCATACTATTCAAAGGTTCATTATCCCCGCATGGCAAGTTTTCATTTATTTCGACCCTCCACCTCCTCTTCCCGAAAGGCCCGCTTTCACCTGCTTGTCTGTCTTGCGGCTTTCATTTCAATATGCCCCGGGTTTTACCTACAACCGCCAACCAACTGATTTATCTCGCCTAAGGCCAGAAAAGGAAGGTAATACCCCGAAGCTGCGATGGCCAACACAAAGGTTCAAAATTAGCAAGTCTTCTCCTTGATTGATTTCGACCAAGTTGTAGGCACAGCTGGACTTTGATTCCCGACATTGGGTGTTGGATCAAACCACTGCACTTAAATAGCAATACATTTTATCGGGCAAAGCAAGGTATTCACTTCCAAGATTTCAGAATTTTACCATAATAATCCATCAATTCACCCTTAATGTAAACTCCACTGTTTGTAGTTGCCCTATTGTTACCATGCGATTGTGTATGATATTTGAAGCCATTGATAAAATAAACCGGGTAAGATTTAACAGTAGGCAAAGGTCCTTTAGCAACGTCGGATATGAAATTATTTTCAATTGGATTTTGTGACGCCTGCATAACGAAAATGTTAATTGCTATTTAATCCATTTACATAAAAAAATTATATGGTAATGTATACTTGCAATCGAAACTTACATATGTCTTGAACCATGAAGGGAAGTGTTTTTCGACTTCCTTATTGATATCATTTTGCGTTATATGTGGCATAAGCTCCCGTAACCATTCCTCATATAAACTGCATCCAACCACAGTAGCAATTACATATCCATTTTAGGTGTAATAAACAAATTAGCAACTTCAAACGATAAATTACGCTTTTATCGCGACAAATGGTTGAATTTCTTCACACCCAAGAATATGTAACCATGTGCGATCAGTTCATAACTGTAAGCATTCTTATAGTTGCACGTCCATGTGATCGACTCGATACGTGCGTGAATATCCGTGAATTTCCTTCATTGGAACTTAGTTCGCCACCATCGCCATTACAAGGAATTTTTCGCTTCAAGGCGGATAACATGCGCTAAAAATAATGAGAACAAAATGTACTTAGCTTTTAACCGCAATATTGCATATAGAACCTTCACTGAAAGCTTTATTTTTGACATTTTTTTCAAATGATACAGATAGTCTACATGAAATTTGTTAATCAATGCTAACATCAGCCTAACAAATTGTGAAAATCTCTCTCTCTCTCTCTCTCTCTCTCTCTCTCTCTCTCTTCTCTCTCTCTCTCTCTTCTATATATATATATATATATATATATATATATATATATATATATATATATATATATATATATATATATATATATATTTCAAGAATTGGCATTTAATTTTGGAATGGATACATCCATCTATATCGAACGGGTCTCGCCAGCTTTGGCCTTATAAAAAGCAATGTACTGAGAATGTTCCATAATGTCAAAAAGCTCTAAGTGGAAATATTCCTCCAATTTGCAATGATTAACGAAATTTCTCCTAGTTTTTCCATATCGCCTATTATCTTCAAAGGAAGTCAAGTTTTTGAAAAATAAGCTTAACTCTTCCATATTGCTTCCCAAACTTTAGAAGGCAACACTACGAAAAGCGACCTGGCATCGCCTTGCATGAAAACATGGCACCGCGGCTTTTCATTCTCGAACAATTTGAATTTTCACATCAACACACCTCTAAGTTTGACACATATCCATCCGGGAATTCTTATATTTTTCAACCAATCACATAACACTTTTTTGTCTTTTATCCAAAGTATACGCTTTTGGATATTTACCAAGGCGAGAACTCCTTATCCAACTGCTTTACGCACAATTGCAAATCCGTCCGTGATTTTATTGTCTTTGCTCCTCCCTTCAATATTCAGTATCGATTGAAAATATTGTCGAAAAACGCTTTTTCTATAAAAAGATCACGTCCAAATTATGTCTTATTATATTTGTCTTCCAATACGGCAAATCCCAAAAGACTACACAAGCACCCAAAATTTTTTTTGAAATGATACTACTGACTTCTTCAAATAACTGCTACTTTCATCAACCCTAATTCTTCAATCTCTTGCAAAATATCCTCACTGCATCTATTATGGAGGAGGGCAAGGACAACTTTATTCTTAAAAATATTCGCTTATTGGCGCCTAAAAGGGTGATTTGGAAGGAGAAATTTTCGTGATTATCAAACCACGATATTTACACCATGAACAGATAAAATGCATCTAATCATTTCCACGCAGGGCAAGCCAATTTCAACTGTGCCCAACCCGATAGCATAGCATATGAAAGAAAATCAATACCCACATCAAGCCGCCTCATCATGAAATTTTACTGTGGACACATCATATGTGAGCACACCGACTTATAATTAAAGCAATTCGATATTAATGAATAAGAAACATCAATCCCTTGCTTTGGATTCTAGACCTCGCACATCATCGCCAAGAACATGTAAGCCTCTTTCATGCACATCCAGGGGGGCAAATTATATCGAATTAAGATGATTAGCCACGATGAGTATTGTTGGCCTCGACAAGCTTCAAAAAGGCCGAAATCCATCTCGTGCTTAAACCCACCACATTTCTACTGCCTAAGCAAAATCGGGTGAATACAAATGTTTCCATGCAACGCATCCGACGGATGGTTCATTACTCCATCTATGTGTTCATGTTCATTATGCCACCTCATGTGAGATGCCGTCACATCTGACAAATACAACCTTCAAGTCTTGAGGCACAGGAAAATAATACCGCTTTCCATGGCACTAATTTCGCTCTATTAGAATTGGCTGGCTTGAATCGGAGCTGATTGCACGGTAAACTCATTAACTCCACGTCATCCCCCCAGAAAATCATACATCCTAGCCGACAACAATCAGTTTTTTCAACGTCCAAACCAAGACTCCGGAGTAACTTCTTCATTTCATAAAAACTGTCAACCATATTATTATCCGTGGGTAAGGAGTCATTGTACCACGATAGGATTTCGTTCAAACTTCGATCAGAAATATGACCTTCGGATTTAATATTTAAAATTCGGTTAACCGATCCCACCAGTGTCATATTATCACATCCAAAGCCACAATTCCCCGGGTCACCGCACTAAGTAAATCAAAATATCGCATCTAGGTTGGGTTCTTCGCACCGCCAAAGGCCGAATTGAACTTCCGACTATGTTAAAAAACCATTGGCACATGGATTCTCATATCACAAACATTGTCATCATAATAACAATGACTCTAGAACATCAGATCCAACAACACCCGTTCTAACTTCCGCGCTTCTAGACTAGCTACTAATTAATGGCTCTCCTTGCCTTGTCCATTCAAAATAATTGGGCACAAATCCATTTTTTAGTATATGGAGAAGCACCTCCTCCGTTGGCAGATAACATCCGCGGTTTCAAGACACTTCTTGGCATGGACATCTAATTCTTCAAAACTCGCCCATGTATGCATTGAGCCATGCAGGTGATTCTATAAAGTGCCGAACTCCTTCTCGTAAAATTCTACCAATATACCATCTGGTGTTAATCATACATCCAACTTATGTCCATATTACTCATTAATATTAAACTGCTTAGCAAAAATCATAAGGTCGAAGTTAGTACCATCACGTGTCAATTATTGTATTTTATTTGAACTCAATTCTCTAGCCTACTATTTCTCTTTAATCCCTAATTAGTTTTACATAATGATTCATTTCAAATTAAAATCATAAATATTTGTAAAAACGGACGTATTCCCTATAATGGTCCCTATCCTCACAACATTAGCAATTTTAACACTTCTCGATAAAATATCAACCAATCGCAACCCACAACACGACTCGTGACTTACAAAGGTGTGTGGGCAATTTTGTTTTTTTGGTGATGAAAATAAAACGCTTGGGGATGGCAGTGCAAGGCAAACAAGGTGTGGGCAAGATATGAAGCAAAGAAATATAAATGGGGATAATTTGCCAAAGGGCAATCAGATTACACTTGGGAGCAAGCAGCTCTTATCACCTTCTTATACGCATTTTCAAAATCAATTCCTTAAATTATCAGCCAATCGTAGAGCATAGCGTAGCAGTATCGAATATTTGCCCATGGACTCATCCTCAATTGTATGCATTTGCAATGAGCTGCCCAATGCAGAGGTTCCTCCAAGCACAAAACATTGTTAACCCTTTAGCTTACATACGTTGGGATTACCATCTTACATATTCTTCAACATGGTTAGTCATAAAATACGATATTCAACAAAATCCTGCAAAATCGGGACAAACAAATTCGAAAAAAATCTCAAGCCACCAAATCCAGAAATTTGACTAAAACAGAGAAAGAGAGGCGATGCTTAATTTCCGTGGCGCTCGGTGATGGAGACGCGATCGCGATCGGTGGTGAGTGGTGGCGTTTAGGGCGCAACAAGGACGAGCAGCTGCGGGGAGGAAGGGGAGCAATACGCCGGAGTAGGAAAAAGTATTCGGTCTCTATGTGTACGAGATTACATAATATGTCGTTTAATGTGATTTTGATGGCTTTGGCTATTCAAAAATTTATTGATGAGATCAATAAAATTTACCAGACGAAACTCTAATGTTTCTTTTAGCTTAACCTGCACAAATTTTTACGAGCGCCTTATGAATTTAATCGTTTTAAACACTGCCTATTATAATTTATTTCTTTTAATACAATTTGTTTATGCTATATGATAACATGATATATTTTACTGTTGTGTTGCTTCACATGGTGCCTGATTATGGCCTTTTTGACCAATGTGATTGGTAGGTTATTATTATTGTTTTTCTGAGGTTGTAATGACCATCACGGCTTGCATGCCGTTTTTGTTTTGTTGTAATTTTATTTTACTATTAGTAGTATTTATTTAATTGTTGTAATAAAACAAGAGACGGTATTTGCTTCCTGTCTCTATTCGGTCTCAAAAATTGGAGGGAAGCTATCGCTTTAGAGACGGAATTAGAGACGAAATTAGAGACGGAATTTTTTCCGTCTCTATTTAGAGACAGAAACTATTTTCCGTCTCTAAAATTAGAGATGAAAAAAATATTCCGTCTCTATTAAGAGACGGAAAAGTATCGATACCATTACCGGTCGAAAATTTGGAGAGGAACATATCGTGCCCACTTTTAGGGCGAGAAATTTAGAGACGGAGATTTTTGGAGTGTCTAAATAGAGACGAAAATAATTTTAGTCTCTAAATGGGGAGGCAGGCTTGTTTCCTTCTCTATTTAGAAGACGGAAACGTTTTAAGATCTGCAAATAAGACAGGAAAATTTTCTAAGATCTAAATTTAAAGTCTCTATTCTTCAATTTTCTTGTAGTGCTTGGCGCCTATGACATCTCTTCAGTAGGTGAATTTCTATAAGTTTGTGCAAGCTGTAATGAAAGTGGAGAGATTTGAGGCAAGCAGCAGAGAAAGATTCTAGAAGAAGAGGTTTTCCAAGGGAGCTTCTTCCTCCTCAAGGAAGAGAGTTAGAAAATCACAAGCAAAATTAGTTTACAACTCTAATACCAAAGGAAGAAGGTAAGGGCCTAGTATAGCACCTAGTACTGGTAAAGGTGCTTTAGCGGGACCAGGAGAAACTCCAGAGTGCCCTCATTGCCATCGACGACATTTAGGAGTTTGCAGATTGTTGACAGGAGGGTGCTTCAGATGTGGAAGCATTGAACATTTTATGACAAATTATCCTAAAGATTTAGGGGGCAGTAAGAATCCTTAGATTAATAGCAAATGGAGATCCGCAGCACCACAGTCGACTCGAGATAGAGGTAGAGGTCGAGAGGGCTAAAGCTAGCATAAAGGACGAGGAGGCACAGTGTCAGAGATGATAGATCGTCCTAGGACTTCAACGCCAAAACGAGCATATGCTATGAAGGCTCGTGGGGACCAAGAGGCACCATAAGTTATTGTTGGTATATTTTCTCTTTATGGTATTGAAATGCATGCATTAATAGACCCTGGATCTACTTATTCATATGTATGCATTGAGCATGTGTTCGATAAGGTGACCAATAGTGGAGGCGGCTATCATATGATATGCATGTAACCAGTCATTTAGGGCATAATATCAATGTGAATGGGTGTCTGAGAAATTGCCTCATAGTTATCGGGATGTTGGAGAATTTTTAAGCTTATTTGATTGCTACCTTTTCGAATTTGATTTAATTAAGTTTATGGTAATTTGTCTAAGCATAAAGCTATACTAGATTGTGGAAAGCGGTATGTTGAGATGCTTTGACGGTCACGAGGTGATAGTACGACGTGGGTGCCACAGTATGATATGATCCTCGGCTATGTAGGCTAGGATTTATGAGGAAGGATGTGTGACATTTTGCCTTGATACTTGACTCTAGAAGTCAGTAGATGTGGAAAAATATTCCGGTATTGGGAATTTCGGATGTATTCCCTGAAGAGTTACTTGGTATTCCACCTGAGAGAGAGGTGGACTTGTCCATAGAGATTGTACCTGGAACAACCCCGATTTCTAGGGCACCTTATAGGAGGACTCCTTCTAAATTAAAAGAGTTGAGGCTACAGTTCCAAGAGCTATTAGATAAAGGGTTTATTAGACCCAGTGTTTCTCCTTAGGGTGCACCTGTTTTATTTGTGAAGAAAAAAGATGGCACATTGCAAATGTGCATTTATTATAGACATATCAATAAAGTAACAGTGAGGAACAAGTACCCATTGCCTAGAACAGAAGATTTATTTCATCAATTGAAGGGAGCAGGTATCTTTTCTAAGAAAGATATGAGATCTAGGTACTACCAGTTGAGAGTAAGATGCTGATGCACCGAAGACAGCATTCAAGACCCGATATGGTCATTATGAGTTTTTGGTAATGCCTTTTGAGTTGACAAATGCCCAAGCACATTTGGTTAATGAATAGGAGTGTTTTTGACCCCTACTTAGATCAGTTTGTGGTGGTGTTTATTGATATTATATTGGTGTATTCAAGAAGAGGAAAAGCATGAGTGACATTTAGAAGATAGTTCTGCTAACTACGAGAGAGAGAGAAAAGCGAGTTATATGTAGCTAATTAAATGTGATTTTTGGCTAAAGGAAGCTTTCTTCCTTGGCCACATTGTCTCTGCTGAAGGAATTAAAGTTGATCCAACTAAGACTATTGTGAACTGGAATCCACCCCGAAATGTGACATAAGTGAGGAGTTTTGTGGGGTTAGGCTTTGGATATTATAGGGCATGTTGTGAGCTGGCTTTTACGTATAGCATCTCCACTCACCAACTGCTCAGAAAAGATGTGAAGTTTGAGTGGAATGACAAGTGCCAGCCTTTGAGGAGTTAAAGCAATTCTTGATTGAAGCTCCGTCGTTGACGACCAACCCAGAGATGAGAAGTATACCCTGTACAATGCTTCAAAGGATGAGTCTGGGATGCTAAGATGGTAAAGTTATGGCCTATGCATCTAGGCAGTTGAAGCCACATGAGCATAATTATCCTACTCACGACCTAGAGTTGGTTGCGGTAGTGTTTGCTTTGAATTATGGCGACACTACTTATATGGGGAAAAGTGTAGAGTTTACATAGACCAAAGAATCTCAAGTACCTATTGACTTATAAAGAGTTGAATTTGAGGCAACGGAGGTGGTTAGAGTTGTTTAAAGACTATGACTGGATAGTTGATTACCATCCTGGGAAAGCCAATGTGGTGGCAGATGCCTTAAGCGAGAAAGAGCGGTGGCAGCTTTGTCCCACTTCAACGGTGATTGGAGAATAGCGGCTAATGGATCTTTACTAGTGATTAAGAGCTCGGCTACTCTTAAGCGGATGATTATAGATGCTTTCGAAAGAATGATAACCGGGTTGCGAAAGGTCGACTGATCGAGATGGAGTCGAGAGTGAGTTTCGGTGTTAAAAGAGGATGAGAGCTTGTATTTGGATGATTATGTGTGTCAATTGACCCGGTGGTGAAGAAAGAGTTGTTACATAGGCTCGCCTTGAGTGTTTAACATCATCGCCGTGACAAGATGTACCAGGATTTGAAACATAAATGGTAAAAGGTGAAAAAATGTAACGGATTAATATTGTCTAAGTGTTTGATGTGTCGGCAGTCCAAAGGCGAACACCAGTGCCATCGGAGCTGTTGAATCCATTCAATTCCACAATGGAAGGGGATAATATAGCTATAAGTTTATGGCACTCCCCACTTTACGTAGAGGAGCATGATGTTATTTGGGTGATAATTATTAGACTCCACAGTGACCATTTTGTACTAGTTCGGATGGACTATTCTATGGATCAACTAGTTGAGTATGTGAATAAGATTGTAAGATTGCATGGTGTGCCTTCGTCGGCAGTGTCGAATAGAGATCCACGATTTAAATCAAGATTCTGGAAATAGTTACAGTCAGCACTAGGTACTTAATCTCAACCGGTCTGACTTTTCACTTGCGAATAGATGGGCTGATGAAAGAAATTAATTCGGATATTAGAAGAAGATATCTTGAGGGTTGTGTTATCTTTGGAAGTTGGGATAGGTATATTGCATTGATGGAATTTTCCTATATGCTCTTCTCAGGGCCGATATTAGTATGCTTCCCATATAAACTTGTGTATGGAATGAAATCTCTGAGGACTCACACATTATGTTGGACCGGGCGATAAGTATAAACTGATTGGACCTAATATTGTGAAGGACACATAAGAGAAAGTTTAGGTTTTTCGGCAAAGGTTAAAGGCTGCCAGTGATCGACAAAAGTCATATGTCAATTTGAAGAGGAAAGATATTGAATATGAGGTTAGAGATAAGGTCTCCCTGAAGGTATCACCATGGAAAAAAGTACTTAGATTTGGAAAGAAAGGAAAGTTCAGTCCAAGGTTCATTGGCCCATATGAGGTTTTGGAGAGAATTGGACTAGTGGCTTATAGTTTGGCTCTCCCTCTAGAGTTAGCCAAATTGCATGACGTATTTGATGTATCACGTCTTTGCGAAGATATCGATTAGATGGATCACATATCACACTTGTCTGAGGTCAGAGTATCATGATTTTTCATATGATGAGGATCAGAGCTATCGTAGCGCGATAAATTGAAATGAATTACAAAATAGGTAGGTACCTTTGGATTTAAAGTCCTCTGTGACACCATGGCGGAAGGAAGGCCTTGGGGCAACAGCAATGCGTCTGAGTATGCGCAGCTATTCAATTCGAATTATGAATTTTGAGGCGAAAATCTTTTAAGGGGGAGAATTGTAACACCAAATTAAGCCCTAATGAGTTTTAGCTCTGATTAAAGGGGCCAATTAAAGCTAAATATATGTTTTGGGTAATTAAAATGATTAGAGAATAAGGGCATAATTGGAATTATTAAAAATACCTGGGGTAGTATGGTAATTTAATTTTTCAAGGACATAGATGGAATTGTTTAAGAAGAGTGTTGGCTAAAGTTTGAGATAAAAATTATAAAAGGGAAGTTTGAAAGGCTTAAGAGTAAAAGGGGAGGATTAATAGAGAGACACATGTCGCTCTAGAAAATCTAGACAAAGGAAGGCTTAAGGCTTAAGCCTTAGTTGGGTGATCGGTTAGAGCAAAAAAAAAAAAAAAGGAAAAATGAAAAATAGAGAAAAATGAAGAGGAGAGAAAGAGAAGAAGAATCAGACCTTTGGCTAAGGTTCTACCATTTTTATTTCTCATTCTAAGCTTTGTTTTCAACAAGTATTCAAGAAGAAGAGAAGAAAAAGGAAAAAGAAAGAGATAGAGCTTGAGTTGGCCAAGGAAATTTAAGGTACAGAACTCCCTTGAAGATCAATTAATTGTGGTTTGTGTTGTTGGTAATTGTTATTTGGTTTGTGGTCCTCAATTGAGGAGTTTTAGTATAAAGGAAATGTTTGGGGTTTAGGGGAGATGTTGTCAAATTTTCCCCAGAAGCCTAAATAGTATTTGGCCATAGCTTGGTCTAAGAGAACTCCCGATTTAAGGAAATTCCAGGTGGAGAAACCTAAGACTTATTACATTTTCCAAGGAGAGCCTAAAGTATTAGTATGACTTAAGGACCCTTGAATTTGGGTCTAAAGACCATTTACTGGTTCTGTTTTGAAAACAAAGAAATCCTAGTTGTTTAGAGGACATATCTTGAGTTTTGGTTATCCAAATTGAATGATTCCAATTCGATAAGAACCCTTAGCACCATAGCTTGAATGAGTGAAGGAACGATGTCAAGTATGGAGTTAAGACCCTAACAATAGGTCTCACAATCGATTACTAGTGTAAACTGGGCAAACAAACCAGATTCTAATTTTTGAGTAAAATAGATTCATAGAGGAACAATGTGCATTAAGGAAGCATGTTGAGATTTTGAACTCATTGTACCTAGAAAATAAGTGAGTCGGACCTTGTTTTGGGAAATGATTTTCATGTCCTTTCCTATAGGATTTTGAGACATCTAAACGTCTCTTATATACTCCCAAAGTATTAGTGGAGATGGTTTTGTATGAAAATAAGTCAGTATAACTTACCTAAGTGAGATAAATAATTTGAATAAAAGTTACATGATTTAATGCTAAATAATAGGGAATAAATAGAATGGAATAATAAAGGACATGAATTCTAGCCATGTGAAGAAAAGATAATACATGTATAGTTGCTGCAAGAATCATAGAATAATACGCATTTTATATGATGACAAGAGATATGTGAAAGTAGTCTTTATGAAGATGAGAATAATGGATAGTGAGTATCTCATATGCATACATGATAACAATAGTTATTCATGTATATGGGATATGTACTGAAAACTTAATAAAACTGATTGTCTACTTATGGCCAAGTAGATGGATAGATAGGCATGTCTATTAAGGATACAGTTGTTGCAACATACATATATAGTTAGCCTTGTTTGGGTTGATGACATGGACCCCGTTTGGGTCATACAGTAAAGCACAGATAGAGATCACTGTCTCGTACAGTGAAAGGGTCCTAATTTTATCACAGTTCTTTCCACTTATCCCTTTTTTAGAATATCTGGGCATGAAACATGTAAAAGAGATAAACGTATTGATCATGAAACATGAATCATAAAAACATAGGAAGTAATTTGTAAAATATAATAGAAATATAAAATCTAGGAATAGTCACATTACAATACTATGACTAAAATGATATCTCGATTCGATAGATAAAGAAAGCACATGAAGTTAGCATAGCACATGAGATTAACATAATGAATTAAATTATTTAATTCTAGTAAGTTCATGAATTATTATAACCTGAGTTATATGGTTATATATATATATATATATATATATATATATATATATATATATATATATATATATATATATATATATATATATGCATAACAAGTTGCATGAGTGATATAAAGTGATGAGCATGGTTGGTGATCGTACATGCGTAGAATCCCTTCTTAAGCATACTTTGGCTACGGGTGTTTATCCGTGTAAGTACCAAGGAGGCAGCTAGAGAATTGGACATTCTACATCAACATCAAGGGTCATCTCAGCGGTAGGTGCTCACCTGCAATGTTTCTATTTAACGTGTTAATCTTAGCAATATGTTGTATATAAACTTTTGGGTATAACGAAAAGGACTTGTAAATAATATGTAAGTGATATTTGGAAACCTCAAATAATTCAGGGTATGATAGTATGGTTTGTAATATATGTTAGAATTATACGATTATATTTTAAGGGGTGTTTTAAAACTGTTCAGTTAATGAGTTTAAAGTCTATAGTTTTGTGACACCCTTTCCTAACACAGAGGTGCCAGGTTGGGGTGTCACACCTTCTCTTGATGACATAGGGAAGATTCATGCTTTTTCTTCCAAGGCATTGGTTGTCTTAGTAGGCACCTGTCTAGAGGAGCGGTCAGCTGATTGAACCGAATCAGATGGTAGAGGCGGATTGGGAGAATTCCTTGGGGACTTAGCATCATCACCTTGTGCAGTGACCCCTTTTCCAACCGCATAGCACTTTATTAGTGAATCGTATTGTTTATCATAGGGAGGCGGCTTCGCACAGTAGTCGAGTACGTAGTTCCGCATTGCCCAGCGGACTTTCTTTGTAGCATAGAAGGAGTCCTTGGCCTTGACCTTAGTTGTGTGCTCTGGGTAAGGCGCTGGTGGTTATGTGGGCCTCAACCACCTTGGTGAACCTTTGTTCTACCGGCGATTGGAATCTTCTGATTAATGTTTCACGCTGTGGCAGAGATCTTCTTGATGGGATTCTAACCGCATGCCTTGGAGGCCTCGGACGACAAGTAGCTTGGACACCTTATTTTCCAAATCCGAAATCCTGGATTCGACCTGTGGTTTGGAGTGTAAGTCTCGAGCTCTGTCGTATAGGTAAGAAAGCCGACTGAGTTGGTGCTGTTGGGCGTCACAGTGCTTGGCCATGCAGGGCCCAAATACGCTCATCTGCACAATAATCCAAAAGTAAAAGGGAAGAAATCCATAAATAAAAGGGAAGAATAAAGAGAAAAGAAGGAACGTATGTAGGACGAGGGTTCACTGCGGCAGCCGCTGAAAGGTGTGGATTTCCTCGGTAATCCAAAACCTTCTTCATCATTTCAGAGACTGCATTACACCCGAGTCCGTAGCGGTCGTGACCTCCTCAGGGTCCTTTAAGAGCGGCTCCTCGAATAGAGTTGGATCTGTCATTAGGGCCTCCATATCGTAGGGGATGGGGTGTATGCACACTTAGGCCCGAGGCTAGGGTGGCCCCCAAGCGGCCTTCCCTTGCCCTGCAGTGCAATGAGTACGAGGGAAGTGTTAGTGATTTCCTGAGCATATAGGTCGCCTGGTAATATAGTGGACGACAAGTCAGTCTTGATCCACGGGAAGGTGTGGTTTAGTGAGAGTTGAGTACCTGGCTATAAAGTTGTTCATTATACGACAACTCGATGTTTTGGTGAAAAAGGTTTTAAAACAAAAATAAAACAAAACAAAGTAGGTGATCAATGCTCTTACAAGGAATGGGTTAATTTCGAAGAAGAACCTGTGATGAAGGGTATTATGGTTTATTATTCCATTGATGCATTTGATTTATATTTATGAAGTCTAGTGGTGAAAATATACTTATGATTGTCCAGGGAGAAACGATATGGGGTTTACACTTTCGTGTCTCCCTCAAATTCGACACGACTCCTATTCTCCTTTAGGTCCATCTAGGTCATTAAGTATAATTTACTTTTATATTCGTCACCTCTCGGTCCATATAATGGACTACTGGGAACTACGCTCGAGATCAATCACCTCTTGGTCCATTACAATCCTTACATAATCTTTAGATGGTGCTACTCTAATGAAATCCATCAAGTACTAGGCATTCCTAATTCCCTAGACTTCTTTGATTAGGTTAATTAGCATTGAATTAATTAGTTCACACCTTAAGAAAGTCGAGACTGGATTTTTGGAACAATCAGCGTCACCAAGGATGCCCTAGTATGGGAATCGAAGATCCAACTCTTAGCATGCATTAATTAATCAAAACCTTAGTAATCCCAAGCACTACACAAACCAACATCAACAAAAGCACATATTCACAAAGCCATTCTAAAAGATATATAAATCAAACATCAATTTAAACAATCAACCCTAAAGGAAAGTTTATCTACTCATTAAAACCCACAAATCTATCAAAATCATGTTTATTACATCCATAATAATGAAAGAGATAGGAAGAGAGTGAGAGTTAGAGATACAAAATAAATATGGGATGAGTGTTCGGTGTGAATTATATATGCATTTTGAGTGTGTTTTTCATGTATTTTTATAACTCAAATGCTTAATTCACATCCTTATTCAGCCACATTACCCTAATCCTCCATTCTGCAATATTTTTCAGAATATGGTTGAAAATCAAGCAAAAGAAGAGCTAATTGACATGAAGGAAGAACCAGAGTTTGAAGCAAAGAGGGCATAAAGAGGGCCAATATGAATTTATAGGTTGTACCATGACTTCAAGCATGATGTGGATGGGTTCTACATCTCTCAAGCTTTCCAACAAGTCCAAGATCACCCAATTCGGGTTCGGCTTGAAAGAATGCGACCTCATAAAGTCAAGGGAGGATTTTCCAAAACACCACATGTAGCACCCCTCAAAGTTTTTGCATTTTCTAGTATAACTAATGGCTTCCAATGACTCCAATCTTGATACAGATATATTCTACTCTCTCTTATCTTTACGTAGAGACTGAAATCATCGCATTTGGAGGTCAGATGAGAGAGTTATGATCGTTTGAAGTTAGAAGGTCATTTGTTGATACACCGGGTCCGCTAGGCAAGCGGTTCGCCTAGGCGTGAAACTAGGTGGCTTCACCCGCCGTCGAGGTGAAGGAAGGATGCAAAAGGCACATTTGGTTTTCTAGGCGAAGGATGTTGAGCTAGAGCAGTAAGCGATTTTGAGCTATCATTAGCCCATTTTCCAAAGCACATAAATATATATTTTAGACTTGATTAAGGGTCGAGTTTTGAGGAGAACACCTCCTTAGGGTTTCTCCTCTCTGCCTCTTAAACCACTTAGGGTTTTTATTTTCTTTAGTTTTACTTTGTTTTGGAGCTGATTTTGAAGGGTGAAAGCTCTTGGGAGCTCTTCTGGCGAAGGCGAGTTTGAGACAAATTTCATCTTTAATTTGTTTTGTATCTCTAAACTTTGCTCTTTTATTTAAATCTTTCATTGTTATGTTTATTTTAAACATGGTTTTATTGGATTTCTTGGTTGTAATGAGTGGCTAAACTCTCCTCTAGGGTTGATTATTCAGGTTGATGCTTGATTTGTATTTCTTTTATAATGGTTTTGTGAATTTATTCTTGTGTTGATGTTAGTTGGTGTAGTTGTTGGATTACTATGGTTTTGCCTAATTGATTTTTGTTGGGTAGTGAGTTTAAGATTTTAGTGCACAAGGGTTTCCAAAGTGATAGTTGAAAATACCCATAGGCCTTGATCCTTACTCCCAGATGTCTCAATTGACAAAATCAACCTAACCTAGTCCCACGAGAGAAATCTAAGGGAATTAGGAATGCCTAGTCTTAGATGAATTTCATTAGAATTGCACCATCTCGGCTTATTAGTGGATTAATGGGTTGAAGTGTTCGATCTAGCGCCAGACCGGGTGAATCCTGTATGAACCGGGTTGTCAGGATTCAGGAAACCTTGCCTCATAAAAGTGCAAGTACTTAATGACTAGAAGGGCCGAAATGAAGTAGGGAGTGAGTGTGAAAATTGAGGAGGCAGTGTAAACCTCATACCGATTTCCTTGGACAACAAATATATTTTCATTAAGAAGCCAACACTTCATGAACATAAATCATAATTGCATCAATGGATATAATGTCAACCACAGTATCCTTCTCCCTGACTTTCTTTAAAATCAGCCATTTACTTGTGAATCTTATAAAATCAATTTTAGATTTGTTTTGTTTTTAGTTTAGTTTAGGGAGGCTCAAATGCTGCTGAGTCATGGGTCACTCAAATAGTGGTAGACTTCACAAGCGGGGTACTCAATCTCGCTAAACCACACCTTCCACCGGATGTCTCGAGGACTTGTTAGTCCCGCATGTTACTTGTGCGGTAGTGCGCTTGCGGGTTTTGGTTAATTTTTACCAAACTTTTATATAATACAAAAATAGAACAATGAGAATGCTCCAGCTCAACTCCCAAGGTTGGAATAGATAGCTAGTTGATAGATTCTTCCAACATCACACCAAATCAAGAGTAAAATAAACGAAATCACAAACACTAAAGTGATTCGAAGAGCTACTAAGGAGGGGTGTTCTCTTAAAAAACCAAACCTAAACGAGTTTAAAGACGCTACTATTTATATGCAATGGAAATGGGCTAATGCTTCTTGTTCAATACTCACGACACCTCGGGGAGAGACGAATGATGCTCACGTGGTGCCGTTAGGAAGGGACGTAGAGGTGGATCTTGGTGAAGTGTAAGAACTGGCGGACCAGAGGAAAAAAAAAAAGAATCTTAGCCCCTCACTGATGTGGATTTTTGGCCAGTAGATATAGTTTATCTGCCCTCGGTCCATGTCTGTACAGGCCATGAATTGAGGCCTCAAGGGGGGAAAGGATACCCAGACTAGAGGAGGGAAGGAATACTTCCTTCAAAAGGCATCCGCACAAGGTCCCCGAGCAAACGAAATTTAGGTCGGGCATCGGAGAAGAAGAGAAGCAGAGAAGCCAAAAGTAGAACAAAGACAAACCAGAGTGAGGAATAAAGTAAGAGAA
Source organism: Tetrastigma voinierianum (assembly GCA_016808115.1). Taxonomy (NCBI): domain Eukaryota; kingdom Viridiplantae; phylum Streptophyta; class Magnoliopsida; order Vitales; family Vitaceae; genus Tetrastigma; species Tetrastigma voinierianum. The sequence goes on from JAEQBH010002704.1 coordinate 31,974, forward strand.
CCCCTAGCAAGCAAAAAGACGGGATTATATACCCGCAAATCCAGCCACATGGGCAGACATTTGATGCACTGGACACGTGGGGAGACACGCCAAAACCAGAAGCGAATATGGTGTTGCCACCTATGAGCAGTAGACGATAGTAATAACTGGGCTCGGTGCTCGAGGCGATAAATCAAATGATTTTACAGCCCTTCCAAACCTTGAGAGGATGGAATGGCGCTAGTGGGGCTAATGGAGTGGAGTAGACCATATAGCACATGCCCTACTTATGCATGTTGGGGGATCCATTCAGCCAAGAAACACATTTGATGCACTGGACACGTGGGGAGACACGCCAAAACCAGGAGTGAATATGGTGTTGCCACCTATGAGCAGTAGACGATAGTAATAACTGGGCTCGGTGCTGATTAATACCCAAATAGTGTAATATTGAGCCTTGTTTATAGCAGGTTTTATGCACTTTTTGTGTACTAATCGACTTCAATAACTCAATTGACATATTCGAATCGGTTTTGCCTGCGATCACATTTGTAGTTATTTTAGTAGTTTGGTCGAGCCTCATGATTCCTCAATTTATTTCGAGCACAATGAACTTGGTGAGATTCGAAGACTCGTGATGCATCAGTGGAGTCGGGCCAATTTATTGAAGATTGAAGGATCAAATTGTGGAAATTTGGGGTTGCAAAATTTGGCAACTGCAAATTTGCGAGTTCTTGAAAATTCCCTTGACTGCGAGAAATTCGTGGGTTGCGATTTGCAACTGCGAAATTAGCGAGGTAATTTTGATTCTTGATACACTTTTTGTAATTTCCTCTTTGCGAGCTTATATAAAGCTCGACCATGCTTCATGTCAGACATCTTCGGTCGATCAATCAGTCAAGCATGGAGCTTCCTCCCTCCCTGCTGTGGGTGATTTTCTCTCCTTCCCCCCTTTACTTTCTTACATTTTCTTGGTTACCAAACACCCCTTGATGATGACAAAGCAAGGGATGCTTGGCTAATCTCCCCTGATCCTTGAAGGAGAAGGCCACTGCGTGTCGTTTTTAGGTTTAATTGCATGTTCTCGTAATTTACGCATGTTTGCATTTAAGGTTTATTGCCCTGTTTTTCAACGAGGTTAAAATCTCTTAAGCATACCCTCTTTAATGTGTATTTGGCAAGCTTTTTTGGGTTCAATGGATTCTTTCACTAGATCCATTAAGGCTCGGTTAGTTGTCTCCTGCTAGTTGTCGTGGGGTAGGGTTTTTGAGATATGTTCTAACTGTTAGGGACATTGCTGCCTAATGAAATGTTATCTTTCAAAAAGGGAAGCTTTTAGGGTTTAGGTTTTAAAGCTAAAAGAAGATCCGGTTCGGGAAATGACTATATGTCATGCTCCCAAATGCGAGGAGATAGACAGGAAGTACATGTTGAAAGTTAACAGAACACTAAGTCAATTGGCCCCGAGACTTGAAGGATTACTCTTTTAACTTTTTACTTCATTATTTGGTTCACCTACATTCACACACATTGTTTTCCACACACCCTTTTAATCCAAGGAGAAAACACCATTTTCAATGCACTATAACCCCTCTCTCACGAAGAAAACCCATCCTTGTGTTCGACCCTAGAGCCACTATACTGTAGTAGCTTTGCTACGTCAGTATTAGGAATCCTAGGTTATAAATTTTGTTAATTTCGAACACCTACCTGAAATTAGACACGAATCAGGTGCTCGAGGAGATAAAGCAGATGATTTTACAGCCCTTCCAAACCTTGAGAGGATGGAATGGCGCTAGTGGGGCTAGTGGAGTGGAGTAGACCATATAGCACATGCCCTACTTGTGCGTGTTGGGGGATCCATTTAGCCAAGAAAAACATTTGATGCACTGGACACGTGGGGAGACACGCGCCCGAAACCGGGGAAGCGAATATAGTGTTACCTATGGCGATAAATGATAATAAGCGGGCTCGGTGCTCGAGGCGATACATGAAATATTTTATAGCCGCTGAGCCCAACAAGAGGATGGAATGGCACTGATGGGGCTAGTGAGTGGGTGGAGCCATATAGCACATGCCACACGCGTAGTGTTGGGGGATCCATTCGGGCGACCGGAGCCACAGATCCCGGTCGTGCGGGGAAGGGCACGGGATAGCAGCACCGGTTTGGCAACAGCGGGGCAGCTAGAGGTGGGGCTTGGACATGCGAGAAAGAGATAAATGACTTTCGAGCATGAGAGAAAGAAATAAGCGAAGAAGGTGTAACAGACCATAGGAGCATGCGTTATGATGAAATTAATGGTAAGAGATTAATATGATAGTGAATGTATAACGTAAGGGAGTAAAGTATCACATTTAAATGTGCGCATCAATCACGATCTACTTTGTGGAAAGCAGAGACCTTTCGATAGGCATATTAGGATTATCCCTTGTGTAGGCGCTAGTCGTTCTTGCTGTGATAAGCTTTGGATGTTATGTCGTACAATGTTTTTATAGTTTGATTTATGTGTTTAGATGTAAAAATATTGTCGTTCTGAATCAATAAAATTTCATTTTTCATTGTCAAAAAAAAAAAAAAAAACCACCTTTGAAATATATATATCTTAAATAATTGTCCAAAATTTTGAATTGGTTGTAAACAATCCATCAACTTATAAAAAACTTATGACTTAGATCTTTAATACAACTCCCAAAATGCCTAAATCATGTCTATGTTGGTTTTAGAGAATCAAAATGCCATATAAAATAAAACTCAAAAGAACCAACAACCTCTATGTGATCAATATATTTACAAGTAGTACCTTGTAGATAACATATCACCTTTATTAATAGGAGATGGACATATCATTCGCACGCAGTATGAAAAATGTTTACGACCGAGATGACAATGACATAGTGCATAGAATTGATTTTTCTTTGTTTTTTTTTATGTTTTTGTCATCGACTTGTTGGGGTGTGTGGTTGTTCATTAGTTTTTGTGTGGATTAAGACAGCAGTGCTGCTTTGATCAGATAGAGAAGTCACATCAAATCCCTACTCATCAGACCTGGAATCTTAGGTATTCTAGTCATATTAGGATTATCACTTTTGTAGACCTTGAGTCATTTCTGCTTGCTATTGGCAGATGCTAATTTTTTGTAATTTCTTCATATGTTCGTATTATGTAAATGTAGGGGTGAAGTATTTTCATAGGTCGTGTTAGTGTCGTGTCGATGTACGAATTGTGTCGGCATTCAGTCATGACACGGCGAATAATAGCGTGTTAACATTCATTATCGAAATCAACTGTATTATGACCGTATTAAGCCGATCGGCATGAATATGATCCATTTAATTTGATTATTTAAAATAATAAAAATTATAATTAATCATCCGTGTTTAACACAAATAACCTATTAAATTTAACATGTTTATTAATTTTATTATTTAAAATAATATGAATTATAATTAACAATCCATATTTAATATAAATAACTTATTAAATAAGTTAATTAATTAATATAATTAAGGGTTAATTAGGATGAGTGGTATTTGATAGGTCGGCATGAATATGACTCGGTATTAAGCGTGTTAGGCAGATTGATGAATGTGACCAAAACGCGTTATATGTCCCGTAAGCGTAAGCAGGTGTTGGGTTCGTGTCATGTTCAAATGTTGTGTTAAATTTTATTAACCCTAGTAAATATATTACCGTTTTGAATTAATGAAATTTCAGTTTCTATCGTCAAAAAAAAAAAAGGTTTACAACCAGGATGACAATGACACGGTACAATAATTGATTAGGAACCAACCTTCCATTTTCAATTCGGAGAGAGAAGGCTCCATTGTCAATTCAAACAGAGAGAGAAGGTTCAATTTTCAATTCAAACAAAGAAGAAGGTTCATTTTCACAATGACACGGTTCATATAATTGATTAGGAACCAACCTTCCATTTTTAATTCAGAGAGAGAAGGTTCAATTTTCAATTCAAACAAAGAGAGAAGGTTCCATTTTCACAATGACACAGTACATATAATTGATTGGAACCAACCTTCCATTTCAATTCAGAGAGAAGGTTCAATTTTCAATTCAAACAGAGGACATATCTGACCTCACCCATCTCCTTATCATCATATCTGATTTTCTTTTTTCCTGGTTGGTGAATCCTGCATCTCAGGTTGTTTCAATTTTCAAAGTAAGGTCAACTCTCAACTACTACTTCAGCCCATAAATTCCACTTTAGACGTTTCAGCAAACCAAGGCCAATTCTTCCTCTTTCACCTTCCTACATTGTTCGCTCAATGGCTGAGTCTCCCGCCAGGCGCTCCGCCAGTTCTTGATTCTCCCGGGGTTCACCTGGGCCCTGCCGCCTTCGATGCTCTCAGTGCGAAACTGTGGAAACTAAGTTCGACTACTGTTTCACTAGCGGTATGTGTGTTGCATTTGTTTGATGTTTCAGTGGTTTCATCATGTGGGTTGTATCTGATTACGTTGTTTTACTAATTTCTCGATATGGGTATTGCTTGATTGGTTCGTATGTATGTGCATTGTACTTGCTGTTAGTTCTCTACTGGGTATTGTTTAGTGGATTCCCTGTGTTTATCTCTGGTTTGTTTCAGTGGTTTCATATTATGGATCTTATAAGATTTCGTTAATTTTTGGGGTCTGTGAATGTGGAGCATGATTTTGGGGAAATCCATCTGATGCATATTGTGAAAAGAATAAACACTAAAATTGATGAAGAGAATGTAGTACTGTAGTAGAAATTGATGATAAAGGAAGGAGAAGCATTTAGGAAATTAAGAACAGTAAATGAGCCAGTGTCTTTGCACAATTATCCACCTCAGATGCGATGCCAGTGTCTGTTGAATGTTGGCAGGGTTGCATTGCAAGAGTATTCTGTGAAGCCAGATGGGGAAGAAAACGCCTTCTACATCTTAATACTATGACCTGGAGATGAATCCCTCCTTTTGTCTAAGACCATGGTTACCAAAACCAAGGGTGACTTACTGCACTCACCACAGCTATATATCACTAAGTAGTCAAGGATTCTCAGTGGGAGGAACTTAATCTGACCATGCCTCTCTTCCACACATCTTGGTGTTCACCCTTACCTCTAGGCCATGACAATGAAGCCATAATCCAGGCAGGGATCATTGTTTCACATTCTAAAATCACTTCTTGATTTCATGCCTAGAACATATAATGTGAATTTGGTTTATTCTGATTACAAATGTTTCTATCTTGCATGGTTCAAATATACTGCCTGGTTTAAGGGCCAAACAGAGTTGGAGATGATTGTTTTCCTGGTTTCTTTTTCAATAAGTTGATTGTTTTTTATTTTAAGGCATTGGGATTTAATTTTTTTTCAGATCCATTTTACCGGTAGTATATGTTTGTTGTGAGACTATGATTGTTCCTTATCATGATCCCAAAACACAAAAACGAAAGTCAATGGATCAATATTTTAGTTTGAATTCATCTCTTTTAAAGTCTTGGTTTGAATTTAATAATCTCTAATACGTTTTTGGATAACCCTATAGAATAATATGCCTTAACTAGAATTGATTTTAAGATGAGCTGTTGTAAGGGTTATTCTGAAACTGGTTTGAGAAGGACTTTGAACTTCACAAATTTTATTTTGTTGGGAGTTATTGTTCAAAGGTGTTCTTGTTAAGCGGTTTACTCAAATGGACAAATTTATAAATTACATTTCTTGCTTAACAAAAATTTCTTGCTTACTTATCAAAAAATTATTTATGTTTTGTGCTTTCATTAGGGTTTTTCAATATGGTATGGGTGGGCTTGCCGAGATATGTTCTCATTTCTTTGGAGAAATGATGGACCCGGGCGACGAATCATCAGGCGTATTAGTCCCGTCATTACGAGATGGGGATAATGGATATGGAAATGCAATGAATGTTAAGAGAACTATCGGAGATGCTATTCGGCTGGCTATGGGGATCTTTCTTGGTAGAAGATCGGAGTTGATATCATTTAGAAAATTTTGATATTCATCCAATAGTTCTTTAATATAACGTTGTCTTCATCTTTCTCATTTATTACTTTCGATCTACTCTCTCTCACACACACAATCCACCGGTCATCAAGTTTGTGGTACCTTGGTTTTTACTCATGATTAATGTAGGTTCTTGGTATTGGTAATCATATTTCTTTTAGTATTAGTTCAGAATTGGTTTACACTAATGTAAAATGTTATACCAGTTAAAGTATGGTTCTAGGATGCAAACACAATTCTAGGAGTCTGATTCAACAAAGATCTTGTCTAAGATCAATGCATAGTGTGGATATTTAGAGTTTATTAATCCAAGCCGTAAAAATGTTAATCATATATATATATATATGGAAGCGAAGACTATGGAAAGATTTTTGCTTTTGCATCATCGTGAGGATTCTTTGAAATCAAAGCGATGGGTAGGAATGCAAGTTCTTAGACCAAAATCACATAGAGAAATAGACATGCTCTTAGCCTTAAACATTGAGAAAGGAGATAAGGAAAAGCTGTTTTACAAGCACATGTGCGATAAGGAAGATGGGTGTGTCTTGGAGTTGGTGGAGTAATAATAAAGTAAAGAGGCTTACGAGAGCCATAGATTGATTGTTTTCTCATTGCTAAAGAGCAAAACATGCATAACTTTGTCTTTTGACAAGTATAATATATTCATATATGGTTTTCAGAACATGTTCAAACTTTAGCTTATGATATGATGTTATATCAAGGTGTCCCCAAAAGCTTGTGGTCATACACGCGGTAGGAAAGTGGTGCCTAGGGATGAAGCGTGGGGATAAGCGACCATGATGCTCGTACAGAGAGTGGCTCTGACATTGTTATCATAGCACGAACTGACTCCCGTCAGGCAGTGTCTTTTGATGAATCACTTTGGAGATCCACGGGCTTTCATGATGTTGGAGCGGTCCTTCTCGATGATGCACTTGCGAGAGAGGAAGAGATAGAGAGGCCTTACGTGAATTGCTCCTTGTTCCAAAAATGGGTACATTTCTTTTATTTCTTTCCTTTGATGTAACACGAGTGGCGACTCCAATAAAAGTCTTTTAAATAATCTATATATATACATACATATATTTATATATATGCCTGAAAAATTTGCATTTTGCTATTATATTAATTGCACAGTTAGGTCATCATTTGTTAAAGAATCTAATAATATTTATGTTAGTTGTGTATTTTGCTTGTCACTTGAATGTGATTTGTAAAAACATTAGGTATTTTCCTTTCATGCTTGATGTCTTTTGTACACATTTTCTCTTTTGTATCGATTACTAAATTTTTGAATGCTTATATTTTTATACATTTATTTTCCATTTTCCCCGAATGTTGCCTCACGATGTGAGGACGAATTTTCCAACATTATGCTGAATAAGGCTTATTCTTCATTTTCTAATGATAAGCTCAACGATTTAACATGCTATTTAATAGTTGATAAACTGGTTGGCAACTTTTTAGTTGACAAATCTATTGTAAACAAAGCTGAGATTGGCAGGGCTTGGTATTGCTCATTGTTTCTTTCCTTGAGGAAAAAAAAATTTATATGCATATATTTTGAATTTTGCATATGCATGGACCATCTTGTACATCCTCCTATAATATTTGGATTTTTGCAGTCACATAAGGAATATATGAAACTTCTTTTACCTCATATGATTTAGCCTACACTTGCAATGATTTCACAGTCACTGCCTTTCATATGAATAGTAATTTTTTACAGGCTTCGTATATGCATTTTATGAGTCTATTTAGAAGTGAGAGCCTGATCGATCCTGTCATCAACCGTTTTAGAACTTTAAGGAAGTACAATAAATAATCCATACTAACTGAGAAAGCTCTCTTATTTGTAGGCTAATCTGCTTGAAGGAGGTGGGAAGCTTTTAAATACTCAATCACTGAACTTAAGGATGTTGGATTTAAAATTGCTGCTTATCCACTCTCCTTGATGGGGGTATCTATTCGAGCAATGCAGGTCAGATATCTTCATTTGGTTTTCCCTTCATCTTTTTATTTTATTTTTTGACTAAAATTCTTGGTCATTGCCATTGATGTAGCACAAACATTTGACTACAGAATTTAATCTTCATATAACAAAATCAAAGACTTTAAAAAGTGAACTTAAACATGATCCATCATGTTTAAACACATAGAAAAATAAGATACATAGTTTTCTTTGCTATTAGTTGCACATCGTGAGAATTATGAATACTATGCTTGATTGCTATGCTACAGGAATTTCGGTTTTACTGTACCTAGATTTGAAAATTGTGTTATTTCTACCTTTTTAAACTAAGAAACAAAGGGTATAATTTTTGAAGAAGAGATTATGCTGAGGTATAATTTTTGAAGAAGAGACTATGCTGAGCATGATGGGAAATCCTTCTAACAATAAGGAGGCAATAAAAAGAAAAGTAGAAGAAAATTGTTAAAATGTAATTCAAAACAGCTACCATTTTAGTATAATTTTCAGTGGAAGTTTCAATGGCATGACCCTCTGCTGACTGACACCAGCCAGAAATCTGCCTCCATGTTAATCAATATTATGGGTTCATAACCCAATATTTGCCAAAAGATTCAGGTCTCTATACCTCAATGATGCCCAGAAATAACTATTGAAGTGTCTATGTCTCTTCTTGAGTCAATGCATGCTTTCATAGGGTTGAATATACTTAAAGAGTCTGGAAACAAAGGCTGAGTATCTTCACCATTTCACATCACTATTATTGTGCTCATTCACAGAAATGTCTGACCTCCTGGTCAATGCTCTTGTCTGTTTTGCAATAATTCCAGCTCTGGTAGCAGTTTTGGAACAAATTTGAGAAAATTGAAAACAAATTGTGTTAAATTGATAATGTTAAGACAGGCACAACTTATCATAGTCCCAGATAACATTATGATGATTGAGAATAATGACTAGGAAGGATGTGATAGCATTCTTGTTAAGGAATAAGATACTGAAGGAAAGAAATTGGGTGTGCAGATTCCTCAGTCACCTCCCTGAATCACATCTAAGGATAACCATGCTCTTTTTCAACCACCTCTTCTTTTCTTCTTTTTTTCCCCCTGTGAATGTATGACACTAAGTCCCTACTTAGTCAGCCCTTAATTCAATCATGTAGATAAAAATACAGTATGAGATCACAATACAATTAGAGGAAAACGACTTTCAACTTATCATTGGAAATATTGGTGTTGGTGTCTGCATCACCTTATTCAGATTCAAGCAACCCATTTGGATTCAAACAAGTTAGTTGTGAGTCTCCCTTGGGTTTGCTCCCCAATTCAAGTTCCCTTAGGGCTGCTGAAGGATTTACTCGGCTGTTAATTTTAGAGTCCATGAGAACACCCATGGTTATAGGAAAAAAGAAAAAGAAAAAGTTATGTGACCCTCATAACCTAATGCCAAACCACCAACTTATTGTCCTAACAACCCTTTGTCTTGTCAATTAAATACCAATAGTCATGTCTCATCCTCAACAAATGCCATGTATGAGGTGACAAAACTGCCTTGCATACAAATTCCAAATGATCCCTTATCTATCTATTATCAGCATTAGTAGCACATATGTTCCCAACTTTGTCATGCTCTCAACCCGCGAGTTGCTTGCCCAACACCTTTTCTTGGCACATGGCCTTTCATTGTCTTGTCTCAACCTAATGGTTTTGCATCGTCTCAGCACAGCCTATCATTGTCTGAGTCAATGACTTAACTTTGCATCAGCTTGCAGATGCATGGTCTAACCAAAGTTGTAAATCACAAGCTGTAAATTGCTTATAGATTATAGTATTACAGTTGTAGGTTGAATATAACTTACAACATTAGAAGAGAATTATGAATGTCTTTTTAATTTAGTCAAACCATACTCACGTATAAAAAAGAGCGTGCTTTTAGTTAATTAATTTCCTTTACTGAACTATTTTGCAGAATGCATTAACATCCCTTAAAGGTGGCCAAATCCCTTCTAATGGAAGCATACCAACTTTTGAGGAAATTAAGGAAATTGTAGGTTTCAATTCTTATTATGAAGAAGAGAAGCGTTATGCAACCAGCACTGATCAGGTGTCTTCACAGAATGGTGAGTTAAGTTATTTGTTACTTTGTTTTGATAGGCTTCTAATTTGACAAAGATGTTCTTTTGAAAGTTTACTTAGAAAGCAAACAATTTGTAACATAGTTGTAAACATTGTTGAAATGATTTGTATTAAATTCGAATATAACTGGTCAGTTTTCATGATTCTAGAACTCAGTTTTGTTTAAAATTGACTGAAACTGTAATGCCCCAAACCAATGTTAGGGTTAAAATTGTAATTTATAATATAATAACAATAATTCATAATTTAAATTAACTAATTAAGGGTGAAAGTCATTTCATATTTAAAACCCATAGTATAAATTAGAATTTTGTACCTTCCATATTAATAAAAACCTATCATAGAAAAAATCAGAGAGATCAAAAGATTGTAGAGGAATTGAACGGAAGATTTGAAAGCAAGGTTTAGGATTGACGATTTAGAAGTTTAAGGTTTAAAGATCAATTTTTTGTCTAAGGTTTTATGCTCTAGATCATTATTTTTATTCATTAAGAAGTTCAAACAATTTAAAGTGTATATTTAAAGTTTCAAACAATATGTTCCAAATATAGATTCTTCTTTTGTCAGAACTTTGTTGTGTATTTTCTCTAATATTTTTAGGAGCTAGCTTTTTGGGTAGGTATGTTTTTTGTAAATCCTTTCCCTTTTGTACATGCCTTGGTCTTCCCCTTGTATACCCTATGTATAATTTTTTTTAAAGTGAAAACGTATTAATAAAAGCACATTATAGAGGAATGAGATTTCCTTCAAAAACACACACAACCTGAACCTGGAATTTAAACCCCAACCAACAACAAGTGTTCCCAAGACCCATTCCACCTGTTGGGTGGTTTAAACACTTGCTAACCCGTTAAGTTGTAAAAACAAAAAGTTGCACTCCTTTCATCTGAGATACATGAAGAAGCCCACAAAGATGAAAAAGAAGTAAAAGTAGTCTCACTTTACCCCTTCATTCTCTCTTTATCTTCAAAAATCCTTGCATTTCTCTCTTGTCAAACAAACCATACCAAAGAAAGGCATGCAATTTGCCACAAAGTCTTGCCTCTAGTACAACTTTTAAAACCTTTAAAGGCAATGGTAAATATATCTTCAATTATCTTTAGACCCTTCAATCCCGGCTAAATTGAAAATCTTGTTCCACAGCCCGATAGTGTATGGAGCAATGAAGAAAAAGATGATCAATCAACCTCTCTTTTTCTCCTTTGCAAGAAAAGAATATCCTATGTATGCGTTGGTGTGCTTTTGACTCTTTTGGTTTAATGAATCTTTTTGTTTATCTATCAATATATATATATATATATATATATATATATATATATATATAGGTTGAGAATTGTTTATTAGGTTGAGATGAAAAGATTTAGAATTCATGAACATAAGGTTGGCCTATAGCCTATTGATAGAAGTAGAGAAATTTTCGGGGAATAATAAAAATGAGATTTACTAGTAACAACTATCTTAAGTAAATAATTTAATTTTGATTGTTAGGGTATAAAATATAGGGTTGGGTAAAAATTGCTTTTCCCACAAGAAATAAGTTTGATTGTTAGAATGTAAGATATGAATCAATTATTGGTAATAATACATGAATAACAACAATTGTTGCATGTGAATTTGATTGAGGGTAGTTATAGTGAAAGTATAATATAGGAAAAATTGATAATAATTATTGTAGATTGCATGGATTGATAAGGCATAAAACATGGAGGTAATAATTATTTTCCTTATGTTATGTTAGGTAAAGAATAAATCCTTTAGCCTAAGATTCTTCGAGGATCCCAACTTTCATGTGCTCTTCTGAGGTAAGAAAGATTAATACTACTTTTGAAAACCAATTTTTTTTTTTTTTTAATGTATATGTGGTGTAAGGAATCTTCATACAACTTGTACAAAACAAATATATATTACTCTGTTTATATGGGAATATTAGTGCTAGCTTTTACAAAAATAATAAATGTATGTCTTGCAAAAAAAAGTTTGTTTTATATGTCATTTGGAATATGAAAAGTTTTTATTTGTTATTTATCATTTTGGTTTATAAAAAAGTATTGTTTTTATGCATTTGATTATCTATTAATCAAATAGTGGTTTTGCATGAAAATATATTTGAGATTCTTTTTGCTATGAAAAATAAAAATTAAGGAGATATGATATAATTGTTCTTTGGTTTTAATCGATAAAAGAAAGGCCTTTTTTTACTATGGTTTATAACTCTCGTCAATGGGTTATAATAGTTGACACTATAGCTTTTGCCATTGAGTTATAATAATTAACATTATGACGCTCGTCAACGAGATATAACAGTTAGCATTATGATCCTTGTCAATAAGTTATAATAATTGACACTAGAGTCCCACCAATTTATGGACCATTTGTCATGTGTAAACTAGAGCACAAATATTTTATGAGTGGATTTAAATTGGATTGGATACAAAATGATTTTGACATGAATATGAAATGTGATAGAAATTTAAATGTTTTGCTATATTGAACTAAAATGTTTTATGCAATTGATTATATCTTGTATCTCCCTTTTGAAAGCATAAATAAAAACATTTAATCCCCAAAACTATATTACTCTTCTTAATTAGGCTTTGAGCTCATCCTTATTTGTTGACATTTTTCAGGTACTTTCAGTTCAGGGAAGGAGTGATGGTTAGGATGAGGGTTTGGTATTATTAATAATTTGGGGTTAAAACCCTATTTATTTAGTTGGACGCTTGTTTGGATGTTATAATTCAATTTTTCTTTGCATTATTTCAATAAGAAGTTTTAGACAATGATATTTATTTTGGTTTATGTATTAAATTGCCATTGAAATTTGAAGACTTTGGTTTATGTATTAAATTGACATTGAAATTTGAAGACTATGGGAATTCTATTTTACCTAAATAGGAATTTAACTATTGGAAAACATTCAATTATGAGAGAAGAAAATGTTTGGTATCATTTCACACTTCAGGCCTTTTGGTTTTAGATAAGGTGTAAAATGATCGTTATGTCCTTGGAGTGGGTTTTGGGGACTTGATAGAAATCATTATTCTCTTTGCTTTTTATATTTCTTACAAACATAAGGTTACATTACCATGATGATGTAACAATACCAATGGTCGCTCTTAGGACTGGAACACTTAGAAAGATGAGACAATCCACAATAGGAGGGAATGTGTATACAAATTATGTCAATAAATCCATGAGCCATTTTGTGATGGCAAAGTTTGTTAATTAGAACTAAATGCTTTGCTTGTATCAGATGGATGAAAATGTTCGTTCAGTTCAATCCAACCAAACATGATATCAAGTTAACCAAAGCACACCTCCCGTACGACAAAATAAGGTGCTTAGCCACACTACACACATTAGCAATGATGAAGTCCCATTACCTATAGCATTATTTACACAAAGGGGCGGGAGGCGAGTATGAGGCGGAGGCACCTATCCCATTCTCGCTCATTTAGCGAGATTAACGATATCTCATACTTGTCCTAATAGGATCAGGTCGAGTAACCCAACAGAGACCATCATCCACTATGTTACCTTTGTCGGCCCGGCAAATACATAAACATCATCAAAACTCAACATCGAGACCATTTAGATTATAATAACCATAAGAATGAATTAAATCTAATTTACTATTCAATAAGTAATCAAACATACTCAACAGGAAATATATAAACATAATCAAGACTAATACAACATCCATCCAGACCTTTTGGATTCTAATAAGCAAGAGGATAAATTAAATATGATATATTGTTCATTAAGTAATCAAAGATACTATAATATTCCACAAAAGTCACCCAAAAAAAGGTATATGTATCCAAAAAAAGCCACCTATGAAAAAGGCTTATCTTGATTGTTACACATTCACAACAATGACTCTTGAAGCACAAAAAGGGAATCATACGGTATAACTAACAGTAAGAAGAAGGAACCTTTTAAGCTGATTGAATAAACATACATGATATGGGCATAGATATAATGGCTACCACCACTCTCTCCTTCTGACATCACTTAAACAAGAGCAATCTGACTCTCTTTATCCTCCTGCTTGCACCTTGCGTTGGGATTCTTTCTCGAGAACACTTTCGAGGGGATTCAGCGTGCTATTCTTCTCCTCGTCTTATGATAAAATAATAGGGGTATCATGACCAATCCCACAATTTTGAGTACGAGGGGATATATATTATTCTTTGGGAGGCAGGCCGGCCCAGGCCCAGGCTAAACCTAGCCCGTTCAGCAAGCGGGTCAAAATGGCCCACTTTTATTCCAGACCGACCTTGCGCGGGCTAAAACAGGATATAATATTAAATTTTGCTCAAAAATATGTTTTCCAAATTTTCATTCTTCAAGTAAAATACCTGAAGTAATTAATAATTGGTGATACCTGAATAATAATTAATACATAAAATAATGGAGCTTAGACAATATAATTAATAGAACATAAAAAACCATATAAATAATAAAAGACAGCAAATACATTTGCTTTAGAGGAAATGGAGAAGGTAATTACCGTTGATTACAGTCACATAGTTGAGACGGGTAATTGCCTAACACCACTTAATATGAGAATATATGACACACCCCCACCACACTACTAATGGCGGGTGTGCACCGCACTCCACAGAAATCCCCAGTCATTACTTCTAACGACTAGAAATTCCTGTGAAGCGAAGCCGTATTGCTTGCTTAAACCTCGTATAAATTTTTTTTTTCCAACTTATGATTTGATAAAATCTCGTGACGTAATAAATTTTGCCCTGAGGACATATCCCAGCCACAGTATACCTGGTACACTTTCCTAAAGTATGGCGGCAATGATATTCTTTCAAAAGAGCCTCAGGCTCAACACATTTCACAAAACTACACTATGTACATACATATGCTCCATTATACAAATTCAAAGTATTTCCTTACAAAATATTCTTAATAACAGCACTGATACAAATGTCAGGAGAATCTGTGCACTCCAGCGTCGGAGTGTACACGGAAAATAGTTTTAAAGCAAGAAAATAATGAAGCTAAATGATTAGTACCCCAGTCTTTATTTTGAGCCACATGTCGGATAGGTTTGAGTGCTTTTGCACACTAATCATGTCAATTATGCCAATTAAGTAACAAAATGTTGTAGTATCCTTGTAATAAGTTTAGGGTTATTTTTGGTTGTTTTGCGGGTTTTGCGTACTTTGAGAGTTGATATCGAGACATATGCTAAAGCTATGAAGATTGAACCCATTCATCGGCCATCAAACATACCAAAATCAAAGAAAGAATGAAGGCGAAGTGATAAAAGTTGGTGCGAGTATAGAGCGATAGGCCATGTAGTGAGTCGACAATTCGAATTTATTAAGATTACGAAAATTTACATTTGGGATTCTCAAACTATAATCGTAAGCGAATTCCCTTGTCTAGCCAGTGTGTACCGCTAGACCAAGGATTTAGAGCTCTACACTATTCTGGCGAAAAATGCAGTTTAGCTATCACTAAAAATTTCAGCTAAGCTAGCGAAATTTCGGCTAACTAAGCAGTGCCGGTGCCTAGTGAAATTCTCGATTTTGCTATCTCTCTGTGCAATTTCGCTACTGGCGAAATTTTAGCTATCTAGCGAAATTTTAGCTACATAAGCGAAATTGTTGTGCACTAAGCGAGTGTACTACGCCTTGTCATCCTTTGTAATTAATGTAAGCAGGCTTCATTTTGGTGTATTACTCCTTGTCCCTTATTTTAGCGAAAATGTTAGGCTTTGTGTAATTTCACATAATGGGTGGCATATAAACCCCATAGTTTTGTAACCAAAGGAAAGAAATTGGAGAAATCTTTTGGGATTTTTCATTTTATGTAAATATCTTCCATGACTCATTTAGGGTTTGCTTTCTCTCTTCTCTCTCTTCTTTCCCTTATTTTCTAGGGTGAACACCCCTCTTGGGGATAATGACTGAGATGCTTGGCTAAACCTCTTTCTTTGAAAGAAGAAGGTATTCTTAGCTTGGTTGTGGGAGGCGATTACATGTTGTCCTCATGTGTTGTTGAATGCTCACAGTGCGTATTTATAGGCTCCCGTCTTCTCAAACTAGGGTTGAATATCATTTAATGTCATTAATTTGGCCAATACTTACCATGCTTTAGGATACGGTGTATACTTATTGCTAGATCTGCTTGTGGTCTTTTAGATGGTCTTTGAGCCAGCGCACAAATGATGTTGAATGTTAGGGTTTTAAACTGAAATGGGTTGTAGATGCATGTTACCTGTGTTGACTCAAATAGGAAGTGATTCTAGGGTTAGGTTTGCTAGTTAAACAAAGATCTGGTTATGGCTTGGACTATAGGTTGCTTGTCATAATGCGAGGATAAAACCCGAGGACACTTGTTTGCCCTATGTTATCAAGTTAGTGACCTAAATCTTCAAAGTTACCTTTTCACACATCACTTCAGTCTTTACGATTATTCGAGTTTTCAAACTACTCACGCATTTTTGAAAGCAATCAAAATCCAAATAAGTATTACCTTTTTCACGCCTACGAATCATTCCTAGGATGAAAACCCATCCCCGTGTTCGACCCTAGGCAGCTATCTTTGCTGGTAGCTTGACTCGCGTGGGAGAGAGTAGGAATATAAATTTTGTTGATTAAGCTCACCTGTAGCACAAATCAAAATAGGCGCCGTTCTTAGGGGATGGTGCCAAACTACGTTTGATAAGTTGAAGTGTACTTGTGATCGACATCACAGTGAAGGTAACCTTTTAACTCTTTTGTAACCGATTCGCGATGGCGCAAGTTTTCATCACTTTGCAGTAACTTCACTGTTTTTGTTTATCATACAGTTAGTTTTATTTTTAGCTAATCTTAACCTTTTTGCAAGTTTGTTGGTGCTCTTTGTTGTCTCACGAAGCGTAGCAGTGTTTTATGCTCGGTGGGATAGAGACACTTGGTGAAGCTGCGAGAATCGAGTACACAAATTGACCAAGCGGTGAAGCAGAGTGCCAATTGACCAAATGGATCACCTACGAGGAACAGCGAGAGTCGACCCGGGTACCCCGATGAATCATTTGCTATAGAACCATGAGGATCACATGCCTCTGAGGTTAGTGCCCCTCTGTGCCCTCCTGTGAAATTGCGGTGAGGCCTTACTTAGTACCCCTACTCCCCACATATCATGGTATGGAAAATGAAAATCCATACACTCATATTAGGGATTTTGAATGCACTACCTTTAAGGAAGGAATGATGGACATGGATTTTCTTAAGTGACATTTCTTGACCCTCGAGGACAAGGCGAATTTGTTTGAACTCACTAAGACCCCGAACCATAAGAAATTGGGGCGAGGCGCAGAGTTTTAAAATTCTTGGGTGCTCATAAGACCAACAATTTGAAAGAGACAAATTTACCTTTGCGGCTCGAGATGGTGAAAGGTTCTACCAGTGTTGGGAAAGATTCATAGAGACCATCAGTGCTTGTCCACATCATGGGTTTGATACATGGATGTTAGTAAACCACTTCTATGATGGTATGTCTCCAACCATGAAGCAACTATTGGAGACTATGTGTGGAGGTAACTTTTGACAACAGGATGAAGCCATGGAGCTTTTGAACTATGTGGTTGAAACATAAGGCGTAAGTAGGCAGAATTCAAGGGAGCCCAGAAAGATCAAGGCCGAACCAGGCGAGGGGCATGTATGCACTTTAGAGAGACACGAGAGATGAAAGAAAAATTGACCACTTTAACTAGAAGATTGGATGAGGTGAAATGAAAAAAATCAGCATGGTAAACGATTACAATAGGTTATGCATCCCGACTTTCTTGCTTCAATTTTGATCAAATAATCTGCGAGAACCTTTATGCAGAGTATGCCGTCACTAAATCAAAATAAACCACCCATAGATGCTCCATGTGGTATCGAGTTATAACATAGCGGAGGAAATCATCGAACGTCATGGAAGCCGGAACTTCCTCGCATATGCCCCTCAGGGAACCTGCAATGGCGGTTTGATTCCACTTGATAACAAATGACCTCTGCTTTCTTCTCTGTTGAGCAGGCAATCCTAAACTTAAGTAAAGTGGTAGACGCGTTTGTAGAAGAAGCGAGAGTCGAATGTTCAAACTAATCGAGAAAATTGAAGCGATGAAAGCTCGCTCGCGAGCGAATGATATGAATTATGAGGAAATTTCGAATATCGACCAGCGGTGTTGCGGGATTTAGAAAAGGAAGGATCCTTCCGGGTTACGGCAACATGCGGAGGAGCGAATGAAATTTGCTTGACCCAGTGATCCAATCATCAGGCCCGGTGAAGTTAAAGCGGTCGTGACTCTTAGAAGTGGTAATTGAAGCCCAGCAGAGACCCGGCTCTAATCGGTCGGATCTGACCTTTGGTTGATCCTCCCACAGAAGAAGCAGTGCCCGATAAGGAAGAGAAGAAGATTAGTGTACCTCCTTTTCCCTGACTCTCAGGAAAAAGGAAAAATTCCGTTAACCCGATCGAAATGTTAGAGGTTTTGCGCGAGTGAAAGTTAATATTCCTCTCTGACATGATCAAGCTGAGTCCTACTTACGCAAATTCTTGAAGGACTTATGCCACACGAGTAAAGGGGTCTTAATGTTAATAAAAAGGCCTTTATGATTGAGCAAGTGAGTGCCATCATGGAATAGACTTAGGTGAAATCACAAAGACCCTGGATGTCCTACAATCTCGGTTAATATTGGAGGCTTTAGTGTGGAGAAAGCACTGTTAGATTTGGGAGCTAGTGTAAACCTTTTGCCTTATTCCATGTACAAGCAATTGGGTTTGGGTGAACTGAAACCCACTTCCATCACACTGTCATTAGTTGATAGATCTATTAAAATACCAAAAGGGACCATTGAGGATTTTCTAATACGAGTGAATGGAATTTTACTATCCGATGGACTTTGTTGTGCTTGTCTGAGAACCGGTTGCGGTGGGACCAACCATGTGCCCATTATTTTGGGAGGCCATTTTAGCCCTTCAAATGCCATAATAAAAGCTAGCGAAAGCGGGTTACAACTCATTTGGGAATATGACCTTAGAACTCAATATTTTCATTTGATTAAAAGGCATATGCACTCGAGAGGAAAGATGGCCAGTGAAGTTTGTGTCATAGATCTGCGATCCTGGAAGAACAAGCTAATGAAGCGACGAGAGGCGAGATTTATTAACTTAAGAATTGTCGAGTGTCGGAAGTGCAGCAAGAACCTCAAGCATGAATTTAGTGCAAAGGGTATTGGAGAAGAAAAACGAAATTTTACCTCGTATTAACTAGTGATGAACGAAGGGACCTCAGCAATTAGAGCTCGAACCACTCAATTTGAATTAAAGTATGCGTTTTTGGAAGAAAAGTAGACGGTCTTGATTGTAATTTCCTCGCGACCGGTACACGGGAGGATAACTTTCTTACCTTCTAAAAAGGACCCGACGAAGCATTAGGATGGAAAATTTCTGATTTGAAAGGGCATAAATCCATCAATCTGTACCACATCCACATCTATTTAGAAGGGAGTCTAAAGCTGATAGGCAGCAATGCGGAGTTGAACCCGCTGCGAGGAAGTAGTTACATTGAGGTCTTAAGAATTGCTTGGCCGTTATCATTTACCCCATTTCGGTAGCACTTGGGTAAGTCAGATTTCAGTGGTACCCTAAGAAATCGGGGTGACTAGCATAAAGAATGAAAAGGGTGAAGAATTGTCTACTAGAAGTAACTACCGGTTGGAGTGTGCATTGACTATCTGAGGCTCAATGAGGTAACACAGAAAAAGACCACTTCAGTTGCCTTTTATTGATCGGCTCAGCGAAATGATCTCACGGACTGCCCCATTCTATTATTTTTTGGATGAATTGTTAGGATATTTCGGATAGAGATTGCCAGAAGATCGAAAAGATACTTTCCTTGTCCATTTAGCACGTATGCTTATAGGAGGATGCCTTTTGGTCTTTGCAGCATAGGCCACGTTTGAGAGGTGTATGCTTAGTATGTTCAGTGATATGGTGGAACCCGTAATGGGGTCTACATGGATGACATCCACTTTGTATATGGAGCAATTTTGAAGAATGTCGACCAATCGGAAGCTATCTTTGCAGAGGTGCATAGAAAGAACTTTGTGCTTAAGCGGGAGAAATGCCATTTTATGGTTAACCCGAGGAATTATCTTGGGGCACATTATTTCTAAAGCGGGAATAAGTTGATAAAGCAAAGGTCAGACTTATTTCCAAGCTGCGCCCCCGATAAGTGTAAAATGATTAGGCAATTCCTTGGTCGTCTACGAGGTTTTTATAGGCGATTCATTAAAGACTTCTCGAAGATTGCTAGAAAACCCACATCTGAAGCTCACAGAAAGATGCGAGATTTGTTTGGGAGAGAGAATGCCGGAGAGCTTTGAAGAGAGTGAAATCTCATTTGACTCTTGCCCCGATGGTAGAGCACCTAGCGCGGAGTTACCTTTTGAAGTAATGTGTGATCGCAGTGACCTTGCTATAGGAGGCGATACTTGGCGAAAATGGGAAACCTCATGTAATTACGTATCACGAAGCAAAACCTTGAATGACGCACAAAGGAATTATACCCTACTACCAGAGAAGGAATTGTTGGCGTGGTATATGCTCACAGACAAATGAGCATACTTGGTTAGACAGAATACTAGTCATTTCTGAGACCATTCCGCTTCAAATACCTCTGACGAAGCAAAAATGCAAAAGCGAGAGCTCATCGATGGGTTCATACTTTAGGAGTTTAATTTGCGACTTAAAGACAAGAAGGGAGTAGGGTGGCAGTCATCTGTCAAGGTTAATGCTTCATGACACTCATAGTTCACCCATCAATGATGAATTTCTTGAGAATCCACGATGCGAATTTGGAAAAACTCCACTGACATGCTCACATTGCCAATTTCTCTCCACAGGGGAGAAACTCGGTGATGGAAAGGCCGGGATAGTACTTCTTTGCTAAGATCCATTCTTATTGCAGGAAGAGCCCTTCTTATTCAAGTATTGTGCGGATCAAATAATCAGGAAGTGCGTGCGGGAGGAGCAGTTAGGAATCTTGAACCCTTTGCCCGTGAGTGCTGTGGTGGTCATTTTGCTTCCCGAGAAAGCGTGATGAAGGTCTTCTGGTCGGGTTTCTTGGCCTTCACTTATTCCAAGGCACCAAATGTGCCGTGTATGTGACAGATGCCAAAGGCTTGGGAAGCTGTCTCGCCGTCATATGATACCTTTGAACCCAATTTTAGTAGTCGAATTATTCGATGTGTGGGGCATTGATTTCATGGGACCTTTTCCCACGTCATATGGTCATACATACATTTTGGTGGGGAGTAGGCTATGTCTCCCGAGTGGGTTGAAATGATCCCTGCAAGACTGATGACAATAGGGTGGTAATTAAATTCTTGAAAACCCGATATCTTTTCAGGTTTGGGAGTCACGAAAACCATTATTAGTGATGGAGGTTCTCATTTACGTAATAAACCATTTGAAAACCTCATTGGCTAAATATGGTGTGAAACACAAAGTGGCCACCCCTTACCATCCTCGAGCAAATTGGTCAAGTAGGGCTGCCAATAGGGAGATCAAGACCATTCTAATGAAGGTGTAAAGCACAGGGAAAAGATTGGTCTATCAATGCTTGATTCATTTGTGTGGGCTACGGAATGACTTTTTAAAACAAATTTGAATGTCCCATATCGATTGGTCTATGGTAAGGCATGTCACCTTCCAGTGGAGATCGAGTACAAGGCATGGTGGGCAATCAAGAAGTTGAACATGGACCTAAGTAGAGCACGGAGTTAAGAGAATTCCTTGATCTCGATAGGTTGGAAGAAATACGGAATGATGCTACTTGAATTGAGGATTGCAAAGAAAAATCAAAAGATGGCATGATCGAATGATAACGGGAAAAATTTCCAAAGAGGCGACCAAAGTTCTTTTATCGACTCGAGCTCCATCTATTTCGAGCGAGCTCAAGTCACGATGGACGAGGTCCATTCATTGTCCAACGAGCGTATCGATAAGGTTGATAGATCTAATCAATCCGGATGATGCTTGCAGAGCCCTTTGGTCCCACCCGTGCGGTCTCCACTCACGGGAGTATAAAAATTTAGTCCCTGCCCTTTCTTTACCCTTCAGTGAGCTCGAACCCAGACCACGGGGACATATTGAAATGGGGTGCTCTCACTACCAATTGGAGACTCTTAGCCCGGGTTGGTAGTGAGTGCTCCACTCATGTCTGTGTGGCAGCAGGAAGCGGGGACATGCTACTGTGAGTGGAACCACAATGGGTGGGACAGTGGACTCTCCACAATAAGCGCCTTTTTATTGTGAGAGGCCCACCGGGTCCCGCCACGCACTTAGGGTCCCACCCACGTATGGTCTCAGCTCACATGAGTATAAGGGCTGGATCCTGCCCTTTTCTTTCGCCTCCTTGAGGCTCGAACCCCGAGACCACGGGGACATATTGAAATGGGGAGCACTCTCACTACCAGGCGAGCGGTTGGTAGTGAGAGTGCTCCGGCTCAATATGTCCCTGTGATCTTGTCTCACGGCAGGCGAGGACTGCCTGCGTGATGGAGACAGTTTCCGGTGAAACTCTCTAATAAAAAGGCTTGCTGTGAGCCCCACCCGGGTCCCACCCACACGGGTCCCACCACATGTGGTCTGCCAGCGAGAATTATAAGGGGTGGTCCACGCCGCTTTTCTTTCGCCTCTAGTGAGGCTGAACCCGAGACCACGGGGACATATTGAAATGGGAGCACTCACTACCAAGCGGGCTAGTAAGCCGGAGTTGGTAGTGAAGTGCTCCCCGGCAATATGTCCACGGAGATTCGAAGCTCTCGCGGCGGCGCAGAAGGCGAGGGCTAACCCTTCTCTCTGTGAGTGGGACTCCACATGTGAGTGGGACGATAAGTGGGGACGAAGATGAGCTCTCTAATAACTGATGTATTTAAAGTCAATGGACGGAGGTGAAACCCTATGTGGTGCGACAAGCGGCGGGGAGGAAATTCTCTGCTTTGGACCCTCCCACTGAGAATCTCCTGATCCCACCATACTTAAGGAGTCGGTTAAAGGTAATTTTCATGCTCTATATGTCCTGGATGTTAAAATTTTGTTTTCCTTTACTTTTGCATATACTTTTTGTGCCTCCATCTTATGTAATCGTTTATGTCTTCAATTGGACAATTGAATTGCTTCAATTAAACGATTGAATTCTTGATTGGGCCCGATTGAATTACTTTAATTAAGCGATTAGATTGCCTTCAAATGGAAAATTTGAAACCTTTGTTTATCACCTTTATGTTAGAACAAATTCCATGTTTGATATAATTTTTGGTCAATTGAAGTTCGATGTAGCGAACATTTCTCCTTAAGCTAATTCACACCTTGCACACGGATTGTTTCAATAGAATTTGTGGTGGTTTACCTCCTTTAACTGCATGGCCCAGGCTTTAGGCATGTGTTGGCAGCCCTTGATAGGTTTATTATTACCCACATATGAATGATAGTAGTCTTCCACAAAGGAAAAGAAGAAAAGCAAAAGAAAGAAAAGAAAGAAGAAAGAAAAATAAAGTCGTGAAGCCTTGCCTTGAGGCAGAGCACGGTCGAGTGGGGTATATGGCGAAAGCACTTTGAAACGAATGCCCTAAGCCTTAATTGGTTGGGAGTCATCGATTTAGTGTTAAATTACATGGGTGGATAGGTAGGGTTCACTTGATTTGTAGGTGCTTGATTTTGAGTCATTTGGAGTCGAGGTGAAGCACAGTAGAGTTTGTGGTCGAGTGATCCTTTTGGCTTGATGCCTGAAGCCTTAATTGGTTGGGAGTCATCGGTGGACCCAGATTACGGACTTTGGTGAAGTCGAATTTTAAGCATTGCACCTACATTGTAGTTGAATAAAGAAAGCGGCGTAACTATCCTTTCTAGGTTGTTCAGCGGCTTAAGGCCATGCGGTGCTAGGTTGGGGAGGAACGATTTTACAATTTATTGGTTGATCACGGTTACATAAAGAACCATTAGACTTTGGTAAATTCGGTTGAATCATGGAACCAATATTGACACGAAATTGTTCTTATATGGTTTGGCACAACATGGCGGTTTTCAAACTCGGTGTCAATTTTTCGTTTAAAGGTATTGTTTATTTGTATATACACCTTTTTGAAAATAATAAACTTTTTGAAAATCACTGCATGCATGCCTTTATTATTTTTGCATTGCTAAGGGACTAGCAACGTTTCGGTTGGGGGGTGTGATTAGTACCCAAAAAGTGCTATTTTGAGCCCTATATCATATAGGTTTTGAGTGCTTTTTGCGCACTAATCATGTCAATTATGCCAATTGAAGTGTTCAAGTGTTCTTAGTATCACTTATGTCGTTTAGAGGTTATTTTGGTTGTTTTGCGGGTTTTGCTTACTTTGAGAGTTCAATATCGAGACATATGCTAAACCATGAAGATTAGACATTCATCGACCATCAAACATACCAAAAAATCAAAGAAAGAATGAAGCCAGTGATAAAAGTTAGTGCAGTATAGGAGCCGGTAGAGCCGTGCAGTGAGTCGGCAATTCGAGGGGAATTTCGCTAAGATTGCGAAAATTTCTCTGGGATTGCGAAAATTTCGAAATCATAGCGAAAATTTCGCAATCCTAGCGAAATTGTGAATTTTCGCTAGACCCAAGGATTTAAGCTCTACCACTTTGTTCCTAGCGAAAAATCTCACCGAGTTTAAGCTATCACCTAAAAATTTATTAAGGTAGCAAAAATTTAGCTAGTAGCGAGTGCCGATTGCCCTAAGCGAAATTCTGCGATTTAAGCTATCTCTGTACAATTTCGTTTACCTAGCGAAATTTTCGTATCTAAGCGAAATTTTCGCTACATAAGCGAATTGATTGTATAACAAATTATGCATATCATCCTTTGTAATTAATGTAAACCGACTTCATTTTGGTGTATTACTCCCTTGTCCCTTATTTTAGCCAAAATGTTAGGCTTTATTGTAATTTCACATAATGGGTGGCCTATATAAACCCCCATAGTTTTTGTAACCAAAAAGGAAGAAATTGGAGAGAAATCTTTTGGGATTTTTCATTTTTATGTAAATATCTTCTGCAACTCATTTAGGGTTTTGCTTTTCTCTCTTCTCTCTCTTCTTTCCCTTATTTTCTAGGCTGCCAAACACCCCTCTTGAGGATGACAACTCAAGAGATGCTTGGCTAAGCCTCTTTTCTTTGAAGAAGAAGGTAGCTAGCTTGGTTATTAGAGCGGAGTTGGGTTGTCCTCATGTGTTGAATGCTACGAATCTTGTATTTATGGCTCCCATCTTCTCAAACTAGGGTTGAATATCATTTAATGTCATTAATTTGTAGCCCGATACTTACCATGCTTTAGGATACGATTAATACTTATTGCTAGATGCCTTTGTGGTTTTAGATGGTCTTCCCGAGCCCTTGAAATGATGTTGAATGTTAGGGTTTTCTAAGCGAAATGGAAGGTACGTAGATGCATGTTACTGTGTTGACTCAAATAGGAATTGATTCTAGGGTTAGGTTTGCTAGTTAAACAAAGATCCAGGTTATGGCTTGGACTATAGGTTGCTTGTCATAATGCGAGGGATAAAACCCGAGACACTTGTTTGCCTATGTTATCGAGTTAGTGACTAAATCTTAAGTTACCTTTTTCACACATCACTTTCGGTCTTCTGATTTATTCGAGTTTTCAAACTACTCACCTTTGTTTTTTGAAACAAATCCAAAAATCCAAATAAGCCTTACCTTTTCACACTTATGCGAATCATTCCTAGGATGAAAAACCCATCCCAGTGTTCGACCACAGACCGCTATCTTTAGGTAGCTTGACTACGGCGGTAGGAGGAGAATTAGGAATATAATTTGTTGATTAGCTCACCTGCTTGTAGCCTGAAATCACTAAGCAGGCTGTTGAGTGTATGCTTTATAAAATGTTTTGATTTTTCGGAAAATATCTCAAAACTGTAAAACTCTCTTTTACAATTTATTTTCCAGAAGCCTTGCTTGCTTAATTTGCTTTGCTTTGCTTTGCTTTGAAAAGTTTATAAAAACTTTTCATAAATCCCTTGCTTGCTTGATTTAAAAGTTTCTAAAAACTTTTCATAAATCTCTTGCTTTAAAAAGTTTCCAAAACTTTTATAAACAGCCTAGGCTCAACCGCTTGTTTTAAAATAAAAGCGGGGGCACGGGCTCAGTTTGCTTTAAAATAACCCGCGGGAACTGGGCTCAACCAATTGTTTTAAAATAAATGTGACGCCCCAGTCAGGGATTCGGGTTGACTACCGAATCAACCCCGTGGAATACTCGTGAATGTCGGGTGACCCGACATTTCACGAAAATCGGGCAGAGTCTCCTTTATACGGGGAGCTCTACCCCAGTCTGAACACTGCATAAACTGTCTCAAGCAGTCAATATAACGATTTATGATTTAAACGGCCCACTTGGGCCCATAAACAATACTCAATATACATGCCAACTATGAATCAACTATATACCCAATAGTTACAAGAGTTAATATGTTTTACTCTTGTCTGATACATACATTAAACTTAAAAAGTTCTAATACATGTATACATCAAAGCCACAACCGGCTTTCTTCTAATCCTCGGTCTCTGAGATGAACCGTCCTCCTTGCAGTCCCTGTACCTGTAAAATAATATCCTCAGCCAGGGTAAGGCTAATGCTCGATAGTGGAATCGCCACAAGTGGGCTACTCACCACTAAGTGCAGTGCAATGTTCCAATGAAAACACACATTGAGCAAATGCATGATCTGCCAGATAATACACATGACCAACTTCGGATCCAGAGTCCTCACCAACTCCTTCACACACTTTCGCCTAAGCCTCGTATGAGAAAATTATTATTTTGTTTGTTTGTGGACAACCCTCAGATGTGTATATATCAATTGGGCTCCGACCGATTGATATATTATTTGTTCAATGGTACCCTCGATGAATATCAAATTGGGCGCTCTGACGTTAATATTTTTAATTTGGACTACCCTCTGATAATTAATATTTTTAGACAACCCTCTGAACCATTTTCTCTAGACTCATCTCATGCACTCACTCCTATAGTCCTAGGGTGTTCCAGTGCATATGGAATGCATATGCCAATCCCAATACAGTCTAATTCACATGTAAATACATAAACATGCATATATTCACAAAACAATTAATTCACACAATCATGTCATGTAAATTCTCATTTCATACATCAAAAATTAGCTCACTTGGGCTAATGATCAAACCACGAGCAATTTAATTTTAAATCCTCGACCAAACACATATTTTCACGAAAATATATTTTTAGAACCTTTGCCCGAGAATAGTGAAACCCTCGGTTACTATATCGGAAAATCACAAATCATCGGTTCACTTCGTGAACCCGCATTTCCCGGCCACTTCCGGCCTCATTCCAATCAATACATGATTTATTACAAATTTGGTGAAATGAAACACCCAAACAGCCCTCACGGTTACGGGCTCAACATTTTGGTTTAAAAAATTCATATCAATTCGGTCCCAAGGTTTGGGACCAGTCAAACTTGACTAGCGGCCTCGTTCGACTCAAACATTTGTAAAGAGTACCTTAAAGCGGGAATAAAAACGCAGTGGGAGAAACTACCTATCGGAGTTTGTCAAAAACTCACAAATCCGGTGTCCACGCGTAGCCCTCTCCGCGTAGAAGCCGGTGCGGTTCTCCTTCTTGTCGAGAAAATGCAAGGCGTGGATCATCAGTATTTTGAGAAGATCGATCTTCTCATGCAAAGCGCTCCGCTCCATAGCTCTTTGGATCTCCTTTCCATTTCTCGTTTTCTTGGCTTTTGACTTTGTAAGGGGTGACTCTTTGTAGCAATTTTGTCCTTTGAGTGACTTAACGAATTCAAAATAGCCATTATGTCCCTTCATTTCGGTTGACATTACGCACTAACCTCGGTTGTCCATTTTCATCATTTCTCTATTCATACCACTTATGGCACATGAGTACTTGTTATATGTTACTTTCGTTGCATCGAAATTCGTTTCTGACTGAAGCGATGCCTCAGAAAAGCGTTCATAAATTTGTCTCGGGCCCAGGAATTTAAATTCGTGCTATTTGGGTGCACCAGGAGGCGATTCAACGGTGAATCACGTTTCATCATCAGAGATCTAGAGAATGATTTCCAGTTTTTACATAAATTACAATTTTGTAATCGAGTCTGATTTTGCCATTTTGGAGGTTGGTTTTATGGGTTAAATAAAAGCGGGGGCGGGCTCCAGCGGATTTTGCTTAAAACAAACACGGGAGCCTAGGCTCAACCGTGCACTAGTGGTTGGTTTCAAAACTATATGAAACATGCTTATAAATCACCAACCACTGGGGGCCTTTCTGTATTGTACCCTAGTGAACCGAAGGAGCACGGGCATCAGTGTGCGGTCGTGGACACAGATGACATTGCCAAGTGAAAGACTGGAGCACACTTCACTTCACCTTTTAAGTAAATATGGTGGAATTGACACGATCTCCATATCACGTAATTTAGTTAACGCATCAACCCTATACTCAGTGGTATTCGGTCTCCTTTAAATGCATGATGCATGACCTAAGTTTGCCAACCAAGAAAATCTAAAATGCATGAATGATATCCCCAACACCAGGTACGTCACGAATACCTCACATGATGGTTGTGTGGATTATGGGAGTTTAAGTTTGT
The DNA here is from genome assembly GCA_016808115.1 of Tetrastigma voinierianum. Lineage (NCBI taxonomy): Eukaryota > Viridiplantae > Streptophyta > Magnoliopsida > Vitales > Vitaceae > Tetrastigma > Tetrastigma voinierianum. Next base: position 60,766 of record JAEQBH010002704.1, read on the forward strand.
TTTCGAAAATATTCTTCTTGCTTGCTTGCTTGAAGCATAGTTTAATAATTAAAACCATTGTTTTTCTTTAAATATAGTTTGATAATTCAAACCATTTGCTTTCTTGCTTGCTTAACTCATTTGCTTGCTTTTAAAAGTATAGTTGAATAAATCAAAAACATTACTTATTTGCTTCTCACATATGGTTTAAGATCAAAACCATTTACTTGCTTGCTAAACTCATTTCTTGCTTTTCAAACATGGTTCACAATCAAAACCATTTAAATACCAATGTAAAACAGTTTATAATATAATACACTAGTATTTGAAAAAAAATAGGTTTAGAACACTCACCTTTTTGCTTACTAAACTTGACACGATTCTGATTTCCATGCTTGCTTTAGCCTACACACTCAAGCGAATAGAGGCGGAACACATTGTCGCCTCGATATAAGCGGTGACAGTAAGTTGTGGCGTGACTTTGTCACACTTTCAGCGAATCTTTGCCCCGTAGGCGTGAGATCAGCTACGTTTTCATTGAGTTCAATCTTCCTTAAACCTGTAATCATTTAGTAAGGTTCTATCTTGTCGATTGTATGGTTAAAAGCAGGACAGTCTGGAGGTGCTTTGTTGTCTGGGCATTTTGGGCGAGTGGGCAGGTATCATTGGATGGTGCAGAAGTCTGGGTTGGATTAATTGGCGATCCCAAGTCTTGCTTGGATAGGTATTGGTACCCAATTGGCTTGTTGGGTGTCATGATGCTTTGCCATTTGTTTCGTCTGGGGTACAGCCGGGGAATTTACTTGAGTGCTTCTTTTTCCCTCTTTACTGATACCATTTCTCTTTCCTTATGACTTCTATATTCCATAATGCCTCAAGAGTCAACATAGATTCATCAGAAACCACTCTAACACTTGTATTGGTGGTTTGGAACCTCAATAATAATCAAACCTGAGTAAAATCCCAAGAAGAATTCAACCTAAGGTCCACCAGACCTCTTATAAAAACCATATAAATAGGAGGATTCCATGTTTAATTTTTTCAATTGGGGTTTACCCACTAACCTCAACAAATCTAGGGTTTGGGTGATCTCTTCCATAAAAACCAGCTAGAAGAAAGAGATGAACTGCTTTCCAGAGCAGCGTGGGATGGCACCATGATTTCAAGATGAAAACATACCTTGGTTTGGTCTTCTCCCACTTCTTCCTCTTCTTCCTCTTCTTCCTTTTCTTTTCTCCCTTCTTCTCCTCTCCCTCACAGCGCTAATAGATGAAATGAAACAAATGGATTTGTTTGTCTCATGGCCTATTTATGAATACATATTTCTCTTAGGTGAAATTAAGTCCTTAATCTTTCCAACAATTGAAATTCAACCTTGTTTTATTTTCATTTTGCTTTATCTTCTTTAATTATGCCTTACATATCCCATTTGATCAATTACAATTGTACCCTTTTTCTAATACCACAATTCCAGGTTCCATAAATTATCATTTTATATTTTCATCCTTAATAACAACTCTCAAAAATATTACAATGGCACTTGGTGCACATATCATGTCCCCTCTGATTTTCGTACCATACCTTCTCGAGACGAGATTATTCTGATATATTTATATAAAGAATAAAAAATGAGAAGAACCCCGACAAAGAATAAGTTGGAGATTCCATGATTCAGTTTCTAAGTTACCCGCTACCCCCTAGCTGCGATCAACACAATCCAATACCGTCTCTTATGTCAAACTATTCGGTTCCTTTCCACGACAACCTAAAGCGACGTTTGGTTGAAATGTGAGACTCCCTGATCGATTTTGTCTCATATCATGAGTTTAGTTTTAGAGTATGGTCTTCTTCTCCTCCAACGGGGAATGAAGTAAATCATCTATACTGACCCGAAATGCAGTCTTGATGTAAATATAAAGATCAGTCAAATGGACTATTATATTTATTTTACAAGATAAATTTATAAAAATATTTTAATACATGAATTCTTTTTTATTTATCATTTTTTGAAGTCATTTTAAAGTGACATAGTTTTAGATAATTATGTGTTAACATGGAATAAACATCTTATTATGAATCAAACAAGATGATAGTTTTTAACCTATATATATAAAGAAAGGTGTTTGATCTTTGAAAATATTCAGTTTGATAATATGAGGTTTGCGTATCTGAAGTAGTGGATGTTCATGAATTGTGGAAGGTTTTCACTATTGAGCACGTTCAGTCTGACTGTTTTGGCTTATAGAGACACTTCATAGTTTATATGGACCTGTTTTTAACAGATCCATTACGAAACGCAAGAATAAGTAAAAAGAAATGGCGTGCACCAGGTTTAATGACAGTTAACTTTGATTTAACTTGTCCGGAAACCAATTGAAACCAATGTGCACAATAGAGTTTTGGATTAAAATAATATTTTATAAAAAAAATTACAAAAATAATTTATATTTGAAACTATTATCCAATCTAGATTGTCTAGGCCACGTAGGCGACACCTAAGCAAATGTCATTGTCTGAACAACTGACGTTATAATTTTAAGAAAGCAATGTGGAAATATCTTGAACAATAAACTTTATAATTTTTTTTTTGTTTAAGAAATGTCATTGTCCTCGATAACGGCTTTTTTAAAGAAAAAGTACAAAAGCCGCTATCCTGTGACTGACTTTATCATTTAAAAAAAAATCAAAATCTCTAAAAGTTGAAGCGGTAGCTTTATCGCATTTTAAATTTCTACATAATCCTTCTTCCTTCTCCCTCCTCATTTCTTCCATTTCTCTGCTCTCCTTCTCCTTCTAGCTACGGCGTTAGGGGTTGGCGAAAATCCATTGATTTTTGCCCCATCTCTTCTCATAGTACTCAATTCTACTCCACAGTAGGTAACCCTCCTATATTGGACTGTTTTTTGTTGAAAATTTCTTACATTGTTGCTTTTGTTGGTGTGTTTTGTTGATAATGTGGTAATAAATCTTTAGGTTTAGTTCCCATTTTAATCTTTGGGAAATGGTTGGTGTGTTTTGTTGATAGTTGAAATGATTAAGAAAATAGGTCAAAATGACCTCCATTTTTCATTTGGTCATTTTCGTGGTTTGGGAAAATGAAACAAACTACATAAGAAAATGTTAGGGAAGGAAAAAAAGCAAAATGTTAGGGGAAGCTAGAAAATGTTAGAACCAAAAATAAGCAAATAAGAGAAAAATAATGTTGAACTCAATTGAAGTTTGTTACATCTCTATTAATGTTAATTAATTTGTGTAAGATATAAAAAAATTCTTTTTTTATGAAATGAGGTGTCAATAAGTTTAAAGAAAGCTAGACCGGGCATGAGGGTAATTCCAGCGGATTACTACAATGCTATAAAGTTTTGGGTGGAATAATTATAAGTAAAAGTATAAAAATGTGAGGATATGGATGAACCTTAAAAAATTTCAAAAATTTCCTTCTAATTTCATAAAGAAAAAAAAAATATATATTTTTTAGTATAAATAAATGTGGGAGGAATCTATTAAATATCTCAATTTTTTTGTTGAGATGTATAAGTTATATAAGGAGGGTCTTCAAAAATTCCAAAGCCCACATACTTGAGTTCGTTTTTTTATAGGCCGGGTTGTGGGCTTTATTTTAGGCCAATGAACCTTGACCACAGGCTTTAGGCTGCCCACTAGCTCACCCCTTCACTTTATTTTTTTTTATTTAAATACAAAATGCTTAGAAAATAATTCAAATAAAAAATATCTCTTCTAAAAATTTTGTTCATTGATTAGTATCATATATGATTGATTACATTAGAAAATGTGGGAAAAGTTTACCAGAGCAGACTGGTATTGGTACCAATTTTGGGATCAACTCTATGTTATTTTTAAAATACATAATGTAATTCTATTTAATATATATTTTATTCAAATTTTATTATTTAAGTCAAATAAAGGTGTAAATTATTAGTGAGATAAATTTTAAGCTAAAGAGGAGGTTAGAATAAAAAGAATTTTGGTTTTTAATTGTAGACTGACGGAGCAGATCAAATGAGCAGAAAAAAATTCAATTTTTTCTGAAAATGGTAAAACGGTAATTTCGGTTGAAAATTTGAACTTTTTCTAGATCTTGGATGACGAAACGGACTTCACCATTGGAATGGAATCATGAGGATCATTCTTATAATTCATTGAATTAAAAGCATTAAAAATTTCACATTTTTTTGAGCCACAGAATAACGGGTGACATGGCACATGTTGGATGGCTCATATGGAATAATGTGTCAAGTGGTGAGATAGTCTAACCAAAGGTCCCTAAGAAGTGGCCATGTGTCACCACCTAGGAGGAGAATCCAAAGTTATGGATAAGTGGATAAAAATCGAAGAGAGTGATGAGAGGGTGACACGTGGCGAGGAGGACATCTCACTTGACAAGTTTGAGCCAAACCGGTAGAGAGGGAGAAAGAGAGAGGAGGGAGAAAAGGAGGAGAAGAGAGGGGAGAGGCTCCACTCCTTTGCTCCTAGGAATTCCGGAAATCCGGCCAGAGTCGGCGTTAAATCAGGCAAGCGGATTCGTTATCATGGCGGGAACTTTGAGTAGAGACCAGAATTAGGGAGTTTCAACAAACTCCAAGAGGTAGGGGATATTTCCTACTCGGTTTTTATTCCTATCTTACAAGCCATCTAATGGATCAGGTCAAGTATGAGACGAGGCACCCCTATCCCATTCCTCGCTCATTGTAGAGATTAACAATATCTCATACTTGTCTATTAGGGTTGGTCGAGTAACCCAACAGGACCGCCATCCACATGTTACCTCGTTAGATAAATATAAACATCATCAAAACTCAACATCGAGACCATTTGGATTATAATAACCATAAGATTGAATTAAATCTAATTTACTATTGCTAAAGTAATCAAACATACTGTGAAAATATATAACATAAGTAGAGACTAATACAACATCCATCAAGACCTTTTGGATTCTAATAAGCAAGAGAATAAATTAAATATGATTTATTGTTCATTAAGTAATCAAAGATACTATAATATTCCACAAAAGTCACCCAAAAAAAGGTATATGTATCCAAAAAAAGCCACCTATGAAAAAGGCTTATCTTGGTTATTTACATTCCACTGACAATGACTCTTGAAGCCACAAAAAGGGAATCATACGGTATAATTAATAGTAAGAAGGAACGCTTAAGGCGATTGAGATAAACATACATGATATAGGCATAGATATAATGGCTACCTGCTCTCTCACTTCTGACCATCACTTAAACAAAAACTAATCTGACTCTCTTTGTCCTCTGTGCTTGCGAAGCCATTGGGTTCTTGTGTGGGTGACACTTTCAGGGAGGGTTCACTATGCTATTCTTCTCATAAATCTTATGATAAAATAATAGGTATCTATGACCAATACCCACAATTTTGGTCTGAGGGGATATATATTATAGATTTGGGAAGCGAAGGCCATCGAGCCTGGCTTGAACCTAGCCCATTCGGACAACGGGACAAAATGGCCACTTTTATTCAAACCATTTTAGGTAGCTAAATTCTGGTAAGCAATTGTAATATTAAAAAAATTTGCACAAATATATATATATATTTTTCTAATTTTTCATTCTTTGTAAAATAAAAATACACAAGTAATTAACAATGGTGGTGATACAAATAATAGTGTACATTAAAATAATGGAGCTTAGACAATATAATTAATAGAAACCTGACAAACCAAGTATAAATAATAAAGACAACAACAAATGTTGCTTTAAAGGAAATGGAGAAGGTAGTATCGTTGATTCTGATCACATAAGATTAGAGATGGGTAATTGCTAACACCACATAAATATGAGAATATATTTATATAAAGAATAAAAATGAAGAACCCAACCAAAAAAAACAAGGCTCGATTCCATGATTCTGATTTCTAAATTTACCAGCTGCCACAGCTAAGCGCACCATCAATCCAACACAATCAGCCACCAATCTCTCCTTACCAAACTATTAAGTTCCCTTTCACAACAACTTAAGGCAACGTTTGGTTGACAAGAAAAAAAAATAACAGACTCCCTCAATCGATTTTGGTCTCATATCCTTGAGTTTAGTTTGAATTATGATCTTGCTCCTCAGAGTAAACAGTCGTCGTCTATACCCTGAACTGAAATACAATTGTTAGTGTAAATATCGAGGTCAAATCAAATAAATATATTTATTTTAAGATAAATTTATATCTAGAAAATAACTTTAATAGATGAATTATTTTTTATTTATCATTTTTTTGAAGTCATTTTAAAGTATTTTATAATTTTTAAATAATTTATGTGTTATGGATATTTTTGTCATATTTATGATATATCCATAAAATCGGAATTATGCGATATATTAAAGTATTCTGGAAATATTTTCATCCTTGACTTAGGCGAAGATTCTGCAGTGTACAAGTAATTGATTGCTGTTCTTTAAAAACAAAGTTTTCTATTGACATTCTTGGTCATGTCTTTTCTTTTAGCTTACAGAGACACTTCATAGTTTCTACGGACTTGTTTTTAACAGATCCATTACGAGCACTTAAGAATAAGTAAAAAAGAAAATAACTATGCCTAAAGTTCACTATAAGCTAGTTGAACGTTTAACTTGTCCAAGGAGAAACCAATTCGAGAAAAGCAGCCTCTTTAATTGAGTTTTGGATTAAAATAATAATTTATGAAAAAATTACAAAATAATTTATATTTAAATATATTAATCTAGTTCTTACAGAACATGAAAGGCACCTAATGAGTAATAGTTATTAATAACAAACTTTATATTACTAGCGATGATATCTTTGTTGCAGTTTGCATCGAATTTTTTAAGAAAATGTCATTGTCCTCAACAACGACTTTTTAAGAAAAAATTTTCAAGCTGCTGTCCTCAACAACATCTTTATCATTAAAAAAAAAAATCAAAATGCCGCAGTTGAAGACAGTAGCTTTTTCGCGTTTTAAATTTCTACATAATCCTTCTTCCTCCTCCCTCCTTCATTTCTTCCATTTCTCTACTCTCCTTCTCCTTCCTATAGTATGGCGTTAGAACTGGAAAATCCATTGATTTTGCCCCATCTCTTCCTAGAACTCGATTCTACTCCACAGTGTGTTAACCCTCCTACATTGTTTGTTTTTATTGAGAAAATTTCTTACATTCTTTGCTTTTGTTACTAATTGTGTTTTGTTGATAATGTAGTGATAAATCTTTAGGTTTAGTTCCCATTTTAATCTTTGGGAAATGGTTTGGTGTGTTTTGTTGATAGTTGAAATGATTAAGAAAATAGGTCAAAATGATCTCCATTTTTTTATTTAGTCATTTCGTAGTTAGGGAAAATGAAACAAACCATAGAGGAAAATGTTAGGGAAAGGAAAAAAAGGCAAAAATGTTAGGGAAGCCAGGAAATGTTAGGGAAACGAAAAATAAGCAAATGAGGAAAATAATGTTGAACTCAATTGAAAGTTTGTTACATCTCTATTAATGTTAATTAATTTGTGTAGATATAACAAAATTATCTTTTATGAAATGAGTGTCGATAAGTTTAAGACGCTAGACCGAGGCATAAAGAGACAGGATTACTACAATGCTGTAATTCAAAGTGAATAGTTATCAAAAAAATAAAAATAAAAATACAAGGTTATGAATAACTTATTAAAATTTCAAAATTTCCTTCTAATTTCATAAAGAAAAAAGTATATTATGACAGATGATGCTGGAAATCTATTAAATAACTCAAATTTTTTGTTGAGATGTATAAGTTATATTAAGAGGGTCCTTCAAAAAATTCAGCCCACATCAAGCACAGCTTGAGTTCGTTTATGGAGTGAGGTTACGGGCTTCATTTAGGCCCAATGGAACTGACCCTGACCCTTAGGCTTTTAGGGCTTGTCCCTAAAGCTCACCCCTTCACTTAATTTTTTTATTTAAATAAAAAATATTTAGAAAATATTCAATAAAAGTTAAAATTTGCTGAACAATTGAGATGTAATCATGCTGTGATTACATTTCAAGAATGTGGAAAAGTTTATAGGTAACTTTGTGTTAATTTTTATTTTTTGAAATCCAACTTTGTTATTTTTTAAAATACATAATTTAATTCTATTTCTAATATATATTTTATTATTTAAGTCAAATAAAGGTGTAAATTAATAAGTGGAATAAATTTTAAGCTAAAGGGAGGGGTTAGAATAAAAATTTTGGTTTTAATTATTGGGCCCAAAGGGCACGTCGAATGTAAAACCTGAGAAAAAAATTCAATTTTTCTAAAAAGGGAAAAACCGTAATTTCGGTTGAAAATCCGAAATTTTTCTAAAATCTTGGACTGTTGAAGACTGAAAAGTGGGTTTCTGGCAGTGAGATGACTCTGGACAGATTGGGACGTTCGATTCATGTTGATCGAGAGTAACGGGTGACACTTGGCACATGTTGAATGTCTCATATGGAGCCATGTGTCAAGTGGTGGGGATAGTCAAACCAAGGTCTAAGCTGTGGCCATGTGTCACCACCTAAGAGGGAGGAAATCCAAAGTTATTGATAAGTGGATAAGAGAAATCCAAAGAGAGCCTATGAGAGGGTGACATGTAGCAGGAAGGGCGTCTCACTTAGTGGTTGTGGCTTGATAGGAGAGGAAAAAGAGAGGATAAGGAGAGAAAGGAAGAGAAGAGAAGGCGAGAGAGAAAGGCTCCTCCTTATACAGGAATTCCGAGAAGATTCGACTATCGTTTATTGGAGGTCACAGAGGCAAAGTTAGGTCCTCGTACGAGAGCTTGAGGAGTAGACACGAGGTGGGAGTTTCAACAAACTCCAAGAGGGTAGGAGTTTTTCCTGCTGGGTTTTTCCTGGCTTAAGGCATGCTGGTTTGTGGTTTTGGTTCCGGCGGAACACAATGAATAGCCACAGTGATCGATCCTCAAATTTTGGGATCGATGATGGAAATATTCGGGGCCAGATGCATAGTTCAAGCGTGTAGAGTCGATTTTCAGAATCCACTGGATAGATGAATTATGGCGGAGTTTCTGATCATGACTAGTAAGGAAACGGGCGGAAGCACATTGTGTTGTATGATACATCTTAATTATATTTGCTGAAATATCTTTCGTGAGAAGACAGTTCTTCTTAATGGGAGCTAAAAATGTGGGCCGTGTCGAAACGACGTGGTTTTATGAAACTTTATTTTAATTTCTTTTGTTGTTAAATGTTTTGAATGTTAGAATGGATGAGTGTATGTTGGTTGGGGATTGGATGGGACAGTGTTTGACATGTGGATAACATTTGCATTCTTCAATGAAAACTTTATGTCGATGCATGCTTGTTGATATATTGACATGATGAATGAAAATTTCATGCCTTGAATTAGAAATAATGCGCGATATTATGTGGCATACTTGCATCGCATAAAATGAGTAACATCACGTCAGGAGTCGGGTGTGGGTGCATAGTAATGGATGATTCGCCATTCTTGAGGATGAATGAGAGGTGAAGCGGAAGTGGGGCGATGTCCAAAATCGAGATTCACGGTTGGGTAAAGACTCGCAATAATGATAAATCATGTGTGTTCGGTGTAAAGCAGATGGAGGCTGATCCCACGGGAGTGAAAGACACGAATAAACAGAAAATTTTCCACGATTAAACACATAGGTTGAGAAATTAAGAAGATATTGGAGGTCGATTGATGAGTCAAGTCTTTGGGTGAAACACCGGTGACTGGTTTCATACTTGGCGTTGCATGTGTGAGGGAGTTGGTCGGGACTTGGGTTGTGGGCATGAGGAGTCTCATCTCATGCATGACATAAAATATTTCATATAGGATTGCAGTATTTATGTGGAATATGATTTGGGTGTTTTATGTATGCCATTGCATGTGTATTTTAGGTGGGGAGTAGCCCTTGTAGGAAAACTTCTCTACTAGGCATTGCTCACTACTGTTGTCAAGGTCAAATATATTTCAAGTCTTTGGAGGGTATCAGAAGGTGAGCATAGTACGATGATTATCGTAGAAAAGAAAGTAGGGATGTGGCAATTCAATTGTTTTGTAATTAAGATTTGAATGTCGGTTTGTTATGTAAATAATAATTTTGTAATAAAAACTAGTTTCGAATTTGGTTTAGTATGGTGTGGATGTTTTCCCGAACCTTATTCTATCGATGCGGATTGTATAGAAGGAGTAGTAGTGAACATGAAATGCATGGAAGAAAATTGGAAATGCGAGAGGATAAGAAGGAATGGGATCTTGCCCGCCACGGTCCTGCAATAGGTGTGGAAGAATTCTAGTTCTACGTCGTGATAGGAGTGAATCTGAGGTGGTGACAGGGTCCCGAGCCCAGTACACACGACACAACCTGGGATTGTGACAGCGAGGCATGCATGCGGTGTAGGGCCAGCGAGCGTGCGTCTTGGCCAAGCGAGGCCGTGTCACGACACGACTGCAGGTAGGCCGAATGGCACAGGTCTGACAAACCTCTTCTGTCATGTGATTCGGTGGCCAGTGTTGCGATAGTGTTTGGTGGATCCACGACATGGTTTAGCTAAGGGAGTCTTGGTCGGGCGGGAGGGGTGCGCCAGTGATGACGGTGCGACCTCTCTGTCGTGACGGTGGCGTGGTGTCGCAACAAGAGTGGCAACGACAAGGCACGGCAAATGAAGCGATCTTGGCGTGACCATGCGCAAGGCCGGTGCCTTCGCGGCGCTGCTTGGTGCACTACACTTTCGCATCAGGGTTGTGCACAACAAAAGCCGCGCCATGGGGCTCGAGCTCCGCCGGCGCGTGTGTATCTCGAGCTTGGTGACCGACCCCCTCGGAATTGAGGCGTCACAACTTGGAATCGAACTTAGGTACCACGAATACCTAGGACTGGATGGGAGGATCAGGCGCGTTGTGTGTGTTGTGCATGTTTTGTGCCCAGCTAACTGTGATTGTGTGTTATGAATTGTATGAACATATACATGATAAATTGTATATGGAACGCTAGGGTTGAAAACATAACCTTGAGGTTTGCCGCACAAAACAAAATGAACATGAAAATTGAAGTGGACAGATTGTATTGAAGGAAGTGGTTGTGAGTGCTACCACTACGAGAAAGAATGGATGAACGAGTTAGTTCATGATGACTAAGTCTATTAGTGGTTAGCATGTGCACTACTAGTTAGACTAAGAAAGAAACTTAATAACTCTGTTGTCATTTGACATGTGTAGATGGCAAGTCAAGGATGAGGACGCAGAGGGAATCCACGAGGCAATAGTCAATCATCGCCCATTTTTTATCAGCAAGCCTTTATTGAGGTCATGAGCGCTGCATTTACCAATTTTACTGGTAGTGCGATTAGAGGTCAAAGGAAGGTTCAAAATAACTTCAGGTTTTATCACGTGTATCTCCAGGAGCATTCAGGGAGGGATCCAGATGGTGACGAACCATTAGTTACGGCAAGTGAGAAGATATTAGAGCCATGGAGATCACCTCTGACGCGACCAAGATTAGACTAGCTGCATTCTAGCTAGAGGGTGAGTCCCAAGTATGGTGGGATTGGGTTAAGACCTCGAAGGCGTAGAAGCTGATGACTTGGGCGAGTTCTATGAGCTCTTCATGAGCAAGTATTTACTGACCAACGCTAGAACATCTGAGCAGGAGTTCTGGAAGTAGCGAGGAGCATTGACAATGATGGAGTACGTGGCTAAATTCATAGAGTTAGCTCATTTTTTTGATGACTATGTGGCCACAGACATGGCTAAGGTGAGGAAGTTTGAGGATGGGCTGAAGTTGTCCATCCAGGGCAAGATTGTAGGATTCATCCTACTGGATATGGACTTTATGGTCAAGATTGCTATGGACATAGAGAGAGAGATAGAGGATGCATGGAGTGGGGATCTGGATTGGTGACAAGGAGGAAAGGAGGCAGGTCTTCTTTGTTGGAGGCAAGGCTTTCCAGGTTCAGCGAGGTTTGAGGGAAAAGAGGCAGAGTAGCCATCGGGACACAGGCAGATCAGGGCTTCTAGTCGAGGGCGGGACCATTGACATGTTTCCATTTCCTCAACCCGAGACATGTGGCGGATTACCCTGAAGCGAGGGGATCCCGGGGCTATGGGACACCTTAGTCCAAATCATTAGTGGGACTTGGCCCATGAAACCGAGTTTATTCATTGCTACCACCAGTGCGAATTCGGAGGAATCGAGTACCAGATCCCGAGTCAGTGAGCATCAAAACTTACACTGGATGGGCCGGAGGATGAGTGTGGGCAGATGAGAGATGGGTGAGAGGCTTGGGCGGATTAAAGATCTGGGAAAGTTATCTGTTTGTCACCATGTTGTTTGGAAGATGATTGGAGGTTAAATATGGTGGTTTCTTTATGGGTGATGGGTGGACTGTTGGGATTTTGGATTAATCGCATTCATTCATTATGCATCATTATTAACTGAGTGAATTCGAGCTAGAGTTGAGACCATTGGAAGGCTGCGTATGTGAGTTCTCCCTAGGAGGGTTATGGTGATCATGGATCGATATGTCGAGGTTGCAAGTTAGAGATCTACGGGATTCTGCTCCAGCCTTGTGGACTGGGGTCATGGACATGTCGAGGGATTCGACGTAGATCCTTAGGATGGGCCGATTATTGACGCCAAGTCGTCTTGATTGTGAGTGTAGGAGGGTTAAGAAGCACACCTTTGGGCGGTACTCGTGTTATGTTTCAAAGGGACAAGCAAGATGTTTTACCTTAGGCAGGTGTACAACTCCTAGGCGGAGCAGAAGCTGTTTATGGCTTGGCACAAAGCAAACACCTTGGAGGCCAGGTGAGGCCCGGGACTTGGATCTCCGCTTAGGTAGTATGAGTATGAGGATGTTTTCGGGAATGAGCCTAGGATTACCTCGTAGAGGATGTAGACTTACGTATTGATTACACTTTGCACGTTGCCCATCTCTATGACTCCGCATAGGATGGCCGGTTAAAGTTTAGGAGCTGTGGATGTGGAGTTTTATGGACATAGCAGTTTTATTCAATGGGCTGACATATGGATTATGGTTTTGTTTTGAAAAGAAAAATCAGACTAACCCCAGATGTGATGACTGTATCAATGAAGTTCAGCGATAAAGTTCGATCAGGAGTGGTATCATTGCAAAGGTTGATTATGTTGATCAGTTGGGAGGCTGAGTGCCGGGGTGCGCCGTGTCATCAGTTGAGGTTAGAGTAGTGTACTAAAAACGGCGTCGGGACCTTGATATAGGCACTTTGAGTTCCGTGCCCTTTTGGATTGACGAATCGCATCATGACATTCATGGATCCTCATGCATAAGCTATTCAACTACGGATCGGTTGTCGTGGTCTTCGTGGATGACTGATCCCAATCCTAGTACGGGAGCATGAGGATCATTTGAGAGTCGTTTGCGGAAAAACTCTTAGAGACCATCGGTATGCCTTGAGATTCGGTGGGTGCAGTTTGGCTTGCGGGTGGTCTTGGGGCGTGGTGTCGGCAGGGCGTGTCGGTGGACCTCGGGAGAGGTTGAGGTGTGATGAAATTTGGGGAGGCGAGTCGATCTTTAGAATCGCAGTTTCTTAAATTGGCGAGTCTACGGGGAGGTTCATTAGGATTTCTCTGTTGTACTTACCTATGGCCAGCGACGGATCGGTCGAGTTGAGTGGAATGACGTGACGTGGGATTGAAGAGGAGGCTTACTTTAGCTCCTATTTTGATAGTCCTGGAGAGGGGGCAGAGGTACACAGTGTATTGTGATGCCTCGGAAAGTGAGAGGCTGGGGATGATTTTGATCGATCAGGAGGAGTAGTGGACGTGGTGCGGGTTGGAGATCTGTGGGAGTTGCTGTGCGGGATTGACCATAGTCTTTGCCTTGAGATTTTGTGCCTTGCACATCTGAGCAATTTGAGGTGTGTTCAGACTACAAAAGTCTTAGGTATATCTTCACACAGCTATACCTCAACATGAGGCAACGCAAGTGGATGGAGTTCCTGGAAGATTACGATTTCACTTTGCATTACCACCCTGGTAAGGAAAATGTGGTGGTTGATGCACTCAGTCGGAAGTCACGAGAAATTGGAAGCTGGATGATGGCGGGGATGGATCGTTGGGGGTACATTGGAGGGGGTTCAGACCTTCTGTTTCAGTGGTAAAATAGTGAAGAGAAAAATGCTTGTCGCGACAAAGAAAATTATGTCGCAATAGTTTCTAGAAACAGAAAAGCACGAGAAGTTGGTTGCAACAAAAGTTGTGTCATGACACAAGACATTCATGTCATGACAAGAAGAGACTGCTGCATCAAAACTCTCATGACATTATCAAAATCACATCAGCGATAGAATCTAAGAAAAACTCGAAAGAACCGATATGACGAAGCGCATGCTGCGACGAAGCGGTGACAAAGACTAAAAGTTCTGTCGTGACATAATTTTCTATGTCATGGTGAGCTGTTAATTTGGGTGAAATTTTGAGTTCTGTACTGGTTTTGATCACATTTTGACAGTTTGGAAAGGTCTCTATATCTTTATAAGTGAAAAAAATCTGGGTAACATGAGCTAATGGTTGGGGACATTGCTGTTGGGAGAGGATAACATATAATGCACTTCTTGTGTTTCTTTTATTTTTATCTTTTATTTCCTTTTTAGTATATTTAATTGGAGCGTAGTTTTTAGTTAGTTTTCTTTTGATTTTATGGAGTTGAGTAATGAACTGATGTTCAACTTCGAGTTGGAATTTCTTGTAAAATTTTCTCTTTTGTTACTGTTTTAGATAAAATGGAGTTTGGAAAATTTCTGGAGTTCATTTATTTGAATTCATTGTACTTTCGGAGTGAATTTTCTTTGATTAGTTAACGATATGGAGTGAACCGGGTTTGAAGGTTGGCAGGCTCCCTTTGGGAATGTCAATGATTGTTAGTTTTTACGCACAAAGTAGAAGAACGCCTTAGTTAGAATTCTTGAATTTTATTTGATTGGTATTATTTTTAACTTAATTGTTCCAAGTACTGATGCGAATTGCACCCAAACAAGTATTGTATCTTGCTCTGGAGTTCCGATCTAGGCCTCTTACATGATATAGAGATGGAGAATCCTGAGGGAATAGAGTAGTTCTTTGTCTGATTGTCAGTGAGATCATGCCCAGGAACTAATGAACTCTGAAGATTACTCAGATAAATCACTAACTTACTCATGGTTTGAGGATAGTTTGATGAAGTATCAGTTTAATCACTCAGAGGTTTCTTCTCTTTCTGATGAAAGGATTCTGATCCCGTGTTAACAAAAATCTAATCAAGGAGATGGAGAATTTCATCAGTATTGAAGGATGAGGTGTCATCTAAATTGGAGAAGACTTGCAATATCTTGTGTATAGGGGCAAGAATTCTTCAATCCTAAGATTTGGGTGTGAAGTACTGAAAAGGAAAAATACCCAAAATCTTATAAAGAGGATTATATCTTCTGAATAATGAAGTTAGATCCATGGGCCAGTGAACATGGATATCTAATTAGTGAAAGGTATGGTTAAAGGGAAAAATCAAACTATACCACAATGCATCTTTGACAAATTTAGTTTTCCTCTACGACATTTTTGATGACTTAGTTGAATGATGCGGAAGAAGGTGACGTGATATTATTTGTGGTTTTATTCTGATTGATTGTCTTAAATGGTGGACCTCAGTTCATTCTTCATCTTTTTTATTTAATATGGATGAAATTAAAACAATATTCTTTTTGATGATATCTGTCAGTCTTAGATTTTAGTTAAATGATGGATCTTGGTTAAGTTGGGGTGATGGTCTTGGGTTTGCTGAATCAAATCCTCATGGAGCGATCATGGGACAGTGTCATTTTTATTTTAATCTTGTACTATTTGGTGAGTTGGACTTGATCAGGGACATGATGGTCAGTTGGAGGATGACTTTTCATCAAAATCTATTAACAAGTTTTTGGTGTCGTTGTTGGGGATTAAACAATAGTCCTTGGTGACAGAGTCAACTTTGTATGCACAGTTTGGTCAATTAACAAGTTTTTAGCAGTAGTGCTAATTGCTTGGCAAATTTGGTCTATACAAGAAATGGTCAACAAGTTTTTGGCGCCATTGTCGGGGATAGATTGATGAATTTAAAGATCAATATTCTAACCAAATAGAGTATTTTAATTTGGACATTTTTCTTTATTTTATCATAGATAAATGAAAAACAAAAAAAAATAGTTTTTGACTGTAGTATCTTAATAAGCTACTAAAAATATTTTATGAGCCAAAACTGTCATAGTTGTTTCCCACAGATTTCATTTGATCTCATTGTGTTTCTATTTCAGGAAGACAGTAAATGCACAAAAAACCAAAAGCAGATATATTGCCCCTTGAATCACGAAATAGAAGAACAACGGGGACACTGAGATGTTGCAATCTTGAATCTATAAAAGAATAGCAAATCTAAAAAAGAAGAAGCTACGACTATTTCGAGATCAGCGAAACGGAAGGAGCATGGGTGCAAAAAAAACAGCTATGGAATAAAAACTTTTGAGACATTTATAGTACCAGTTGAACACCTGTGAGACGGCGTGCCAGTCCATGGTGCTATGATCATAAAGTGTTATGATCATATGATAACATTTATTGATTGCTGATTAGTCATTTTGAATTTATTAAACATATGGGGTTGTGAAGTAATGATGCGTTAAAGTTATTGGATGTCAGAAAGTGATGTTTGCAAATCTTTTACTTTACCTTTGAAAATCTTGTGACAGCTTTGGTTAAATCCTTGCTGTTGGATGATGAAAAATTAGCAGGAGAAGGGATTAGGTGGGGCGCTGGGATTTTCTGTTGCGGCGATACGGAAGAAGGAGAATTATAGTCTTTAAACAGGGGGAGGATGAAAGTCTCTACAATGCATAGGAGAGATATAAGAAACTACTCAAAAGATGCCCTATGCATGGAATCGATCACGACCACTTTCGGATGGATCTCTATTGCACCATTCCATGAATTATGCCTCAGGGTATAATTAAGTCGGCCTATTCTGAGGCTTTCAAAAGAAGAAGTGCAAATGAAGCAAGGCAGCTGATTGAAGACCTTATCAAATGCAACTATAAAGCTCCATTTGAAGCTTCAGGGAGCAGCAACAGATTGAAGGGGAGTGGTGTAATAGAGCTTAATCGAATGACTGCCATTGAAGCAAAGTTAGATGCATTAATGAACAAGATGGGAAATAATGAAAGAAGAATGCATATTGCACGTGAAGTGGGAATGATGAAAGATGAAGAGAGAGAAGAAATAGTGCTAAGAGGACCAGAGCCATGAGAGGTCCTTACGAGTTGAGGAGGCACACTGCAGCAATGCAAATAGAAGCTACACTTTCAAGCCAATATAATTGCCACTCACTACACACCATCACTTTGGAACCATGAGAACTTCTCATATGGAGGAGGAGCACAACAAGGTCAAATGGATAGAATGCACGTAATATCTTGCCTCACTTAGGTTCCAGCGACCCAACAATATGCGCGGCGGCTAAGCAAGACAGAGAGCGAAAATCGAAATGGAGGGAGATGAAATTCCTTTAAGGACCAGATGCTTGCTTTCATATGGGAAAATAAGCGGCTGCTAAATATACATGAGTAGAAGTTTGCTGAACTAGCAACATTCCAAACAAACACAATGTGTTTCAGGCCAATACCAACGCCTCTTTGAAGAATGGGGAGACTGGGGTGTAGTGATAGCCTTTGAGCCATGCGGGGAATCAACAGGATGCATTCCCCGAGTGACCTGAGAGGAAGGATCAGAAAGTTAGATGGCTATGATTCAGAAGAGTAGGAGTGAATTGGAGGAAATTTAAATGAAGTTGAGATCCAATTTTGAAAGGGGAAAGGTTTCTTGAGTAGAGACGTTACATGTAAATGTCTAGCTAAAGACATTAAACCTAGCAGCTTCTTGGGAGGCAACCCAATTTAAATTTGATAGTTAGATTAATTTTGTTAAATTTTGTGTGTTTGATGTTCTAGTTTTAATTTTGTTAGAAATTTTATTTTTTTTAGTTTTTGCTAATTTTTTAGGACAATGAAGCTATATTAATGATGAATTTTATTTGGAAGCATTCTTTCTCAAAAATCACTATGCAAGAGTGTTACAAGGGGGAGTTTTCTTTGTCCCTAACTTGTTCTTTAATTGATAATCCATAGTTGGGGTTTGGAGAATATGGATTGTAGCGACTATTGTAATATGACTACAGATGCATTAAACTGGATATTGTTTAATTAACATTAAGGTGAGTGGATTTTGAGTGTTTAAGATGTGCTTGGTTCAGTTCTTTGATTGGATGGATTTTAAGTATCTTTTGATGGGACATGAGTAAATAATCTTTATTTGATCTATGTTGGGTTGGAAGAAGATGCCAATTCTGAAGATTTGGATTAAATATATATTATATTTCTCTAATAATGGACATTGAAACTTTTAGTTCATGTATTAACGACGAAGGATGAGTGTTATGTTTGAAGGGAAGCGTTTTTTATAGGCGATGTTTTTATTAACAATGCAAACAATAAATTATAAACATAAAGTGTGTGTTGTTTGTTTTCTAATGTGACAGTGATCAACAGTTGGAGGGGACATTCTTGTGAAGCAGTTTTGCGATATCATAGCAACAAGTGCATGAACCTTCAGAAAGAATGTCATGACATTTCTCATGATATACATAACATAAGAAGTGACCTAACTTCAATTGATTATACAAAACTCTATCACGACAATTATTTCTATATGTCACGACTATAGTATTAAAAATGGAACAAACCACAGGTCGATTAATTGTTGTGACAATTAATGAGCCATTAATAAATAATTGGAAACATAAATAGAGGAATTTTGAAAAGCTGAAGGCCTCCTTTCTCATAAACCATCAACCCATTCATCTTTCATTCATCAAATCTCTCTTATCACTTACCTTCTAAACCCTAGAGTTCCAAAGAGACTAACCTATTGTGATGCATGTTTGAGTAAGTCTTCCTCATTTCTAACCTAAATGAAATGATGGAAACTATGCTACGAAGAAGTAGAATAGGTTGTTCAAAGAAAATCAATCAAGGAATGCAAGAGGAAGAAAGAGGTGAAGCTAGGAGTAGGGGAGCTTGAACAGCTAGAGGAAGAATCAAGGAAAAGAAGAGGAGCTAAAAGAAGTTGAAATAGAGCAAAGGAATGAAGAGTAAGAATCTTAATCTGGGGAGGACATTGTTGTGTGGAAAAGTCAGGGATAGGGGTTTCATAGTTGAAAGAGGATTCAAGAAGCTGTCCCTTTGCAAATGCTTGAAGAGAATGGAAATTCTTGGGCAAGCCTGAGGCACTTAGCTATAATGGGTGGAATTTTTTTTACTAACACGATTGGAAGGAAGGAAAGAAGGTATATGTCGAAAGGAAAATGGATAGATTTCGACAAAGAAACAATAAATGGTGTCTACGATAGAAGATGTAGAAAGATGGCTCAAAATTCAAGAGACTACTAAAGGAGCTAGAGTACAAGAAGATAGTGGACCTATGATTCGTGCCACAGTAGGTGTACTTAGAATCAACAATATTTATAACCTAAATTTCCCTACGCCGTATGAGCTACTACAGTATAGTAACTCTAAATTGAACTGAGGATGCATGATTTCCTTATTTTCAAATAAATTTAGGAAGTTTAAAAATTAGTGAATTCAGTTTGGTTTTTTGGGTTTCTGTAAAAATAGATGGGAATTAAGGTATTTCTGTTTGAAAATAAAAATAAAATGAAGAAAAATATGAAAAAGAATTCCTTGAAGCATTGGGCCACTGGGTTTAAGGTCCTAGGCTAACCGAGAGGTCCTCGGGTCCCTTTCCTCGCGTTTGGGAGGATGACCTATAGTCATTTCCCGAACCGGATCTTTGTTTAGCTATAAAAACTGAACCCTAATAATTTTTCCTTTTGAAATATGGCATTTAACAAACATTCATGGTCCCAGACAGTGAAAACCTACCTCCTGGACCCATCTTACGGTAACAAATAGAAGGAAACTAATGAATATCACTGGATCTAGCAATAAGCATCCAATGAACCCTAAAAATTGCAAATACTAGTCGAGTCAAAGATGCATCTAAGAGAATTTAAACCTAGAGTGAAGGATAAATGATGAAATGGTATAGTTTAAAAATGGGGTTTTGTGGGACATCAGATCTGAGTGGTGAAACATCATCTTTAGGAGAAGGGATCTGACCTGACTAATTATCAGACATTAGTAAGCAGGAGGTGTTTAGTAGCTGAGAAAGGAGAAAATGAGAGAAAATGGGAGAGAAGGCAGCAGGGCCTTGGAGCCACAAATTTATTCATTGGAAACGTCTCATGCCAGTGTATACAAATGACTTATATAGCCACCAAGACAAGTGAAATACCAAAAGCGACAGAGAGTCTGCTTTGTAGGACTGATGAAGGAGGTCAAGTGATGAAAGATTGCAGATAAGCAGAAGCATCATGGATTGTGTTGGAGGTGAATGATGGAAGCATGAACTCAGGTGTGGGATGGGTTTTGTTTTGATTGCTCAAATTTTCAACATATTTCTTCTCATATAGTCTCGATCTGCTGTGCTGTTGACTCAAATTCTTCGTGCTTGGATCGGCTTCGACCAATTTTGGCATAGATAGCTTGCAAACGCAAAATTTGCCACAAAATCACGATCAGGTAGAATAATAGGGACAGCAATGTGTAAATTGAGTTAATTACGCTAGATTAGTACATAAAAAGTGCTCAAAACACATGATAGCAGGGGTCCAAAATAGCACTTTTTGAGCACTAATCACACCTCCCAGCCTACACACATTGCTGATCCATAGCGATGAAGAAAGAAAGAAGAAGAGTATATAGTGATAACAAAATAATGTTCACAAAATTGGTATTTCAAAAAGGTTGTAAAAGAGTAATGCCTAACCCTCGATGAGAATCATTGAAACCCTTACCCAATAACTATCTCGAGAGAATGAATGCCATACAAAATTGAGTATCAAAAAGAGCTTATTCAACCAGTGACTCGACGAAACTTCACGAAAATCTAAGTGCTTTGACGATCGGTACCACCGGCGATGGCGCGACCGAGACGCACTCTCCCCGATATAGCTCGCCTGACCTAGCATGCTAACCAACCTAAATAGATTAGGACCCACTCTTATTCCACAACTTTTTTTGTTGTAGGGATTGATGGAGAGGATTGGCATATAGTCCAGTGTGCGGAGGATCTTCTGGGTGATGCGTTGAGTTGACTGGGGCTGAGCCTCAGCAGTCTTTTGGTACTAACTCTTTGGTTTCACTTTGGTTCAGACGTTTTTTTGACTCAGCTCTGACTTGTTAAACTCTTTAATCTGCTTTCTGTGTGAGACACTCAGGTCTGGGTTGATACTGATTAGTTAAGCTTGGGCACTGGAGCTTTGAAAACTTCATGATATACCCCTCGAGCAGGTGCTCGAGTTTAGTAACGTTCGCGATTTTCTTCTTTTTCTTTTCTTTTCATTTCTTTTTATTCTAGAAGACACATTAGCCTTCTATTAATAGGGGTCCTTGAACTGATAGAGTTGGTCCATGAAAGCCCAGGAGTAGGTTAATTCTGAGGCTTAAGAGCTGATTTCAAGTTATTGAAGGCACGGTGTGCCTTGTGTGTGGTTAGCTAAAGGGGAGGGGAAGAAAAAGGTAAGCGGTGGAAGTTCGACAATCTATCAACTCTGATTGGGCTTGGACAGTCTAATAATCAGCAGTTGTGGGCAGGGACTTGGTGGCACCTTCACAGGCTGGTAAACTAAAAAAAAAAAAAAATAAGTGCAGTTTTTTGAAAAAAATAAGGCATATAGTATAATGACTCACAAAGAAGCCCGGAAGCAAGCCCTTGAGCATCACAAAATGGGCTTGCTTTCGAAATAATAAAAAACACATAAATGCAAAAGTAGCATTTCCTTCGCTAACTCCCCTTTGACCAAATGTCTCATTGTCACTTATGAGGCTCGGATTGAAGGATTAGGGAAGGAGAGTGTACCTCTTGATGAGATGTGATCGCGTTGTTGGATGGGACTTGTGAAGCAATATTGTTTACTGGTTTGGACTTTACGATAAACAGTTGGGAAGAGGAGGAAAAATGGAGTTTATGGGACATTTGGATGCATATTTTGAATTTCAAATGTGTTCTTTACGGCGTTTTAGTTCTACACTCTCTAAGCTTTCGATAGTACTAAAACCCCTAAAATGGAGTTAAGGAGTTGCAGAAGACAAATGGGGAGCTGACGGGAGACCTTTTGTGTTATGAGAGAGTTTTCTTCAACTAAATCAAGAGTTTAGTTTTTTGAAACTAATGACAGTGAGTAACTTTTTTTATGAGACGAGAAGATTTTGTATGGAAGGATTCAGGTTTTTGATAAAAAATGAATGATTAAGTTTAAAAGATGAAATTTTTTGGACAGTTTGTGATCAAGATGAAAGAAAGGTGCTGGGAAGATAAAGAAAGATGATGAATGAAATGAAGATGTAATAATATATTATATGTAATGAAATATCAATATGGACAAGATGGCAGTTTTTTGAAGTGTGAGACGTGGAAAGATTTCGCTACATAGTGAATTTCGCTATGTGTGAAAGTTATAACAAAAATTTAAGCTATTCTAGTAAAATTCTATCTGAAATCGAATTGCTCGATTTACTTTGCTAAACACACCTTCACGATTTCATGATCAAGTTTAAAATTTCACTCAATACCAAAGATGAACAACAAAGAAAAATTAAGAAAAGTGCGGGAAAAGAGTGAAAAATAAGCTAGAACAAATATTAACTTAAAGAGAGAGTACGAGAAAATCATAAAAGAAAAATTAAAGAAATCAAAATAAACTAAAATAAAACAAAATAAATAAGAAAATCAACAAAAATAGTGAGCATATTTCAGTGAGTAAGGATTAATAGATCAACATTGAGTGATAGTTTGAAGTTGAGGGACTAAAGAAGTGGGTTCTGGTTGTGAATGGACTGGAACGCGCGACAATCCGCGCTGTGCGTGATCTTCAGTGACTTAAATATCGGTTCTGGTTTGGCGGGTTCTTACGACACTCGACGGCGCGGAGTTACGGCATAAAGCGTATCAGGTAACGCTTTATGTGAATCTCGAAATTCGTGATTGTCTTTGTTGTGTTAGTTGAATATTGGGTAAGATTTATACGCCGATTGCGAGATATTTAACGTTATTAACTGTTAGTTGACGATAACCGGATGATTGTTCGGATTGGTTGAATATTGAAACTCGGTTAACGCTTCGTTCGTCGGCGCGCTCTTTGTTGATGAGGTGATAAACGTTTATATTAATATCTGAACTCGTATCGACATCTTGGTTCTGTCGCTCACGTTGATGTTGTTTGACGACGAAGATTAAGCATTAAGTACATCGTCGCGCCGCTGATACGTGATTTTGGGTTCTGACCATGTAAACTCCGTTTAACGGGCGTTAACGCACTCAACCATACGAGGCTGTCACCAGTTTTTAAGTTTGTTTCAAGTTGATCTTGGTGGTTTGTGGTGTGTGAGTTAGAGCCCAATATAAACGGGGTGGCAGTTGGGAGATTCTTTGGTGATTTTTCGTTCATTGATTCTGATTACTCACGATTTTCTGTTGGTTTCTCAGGTTTGATGACTCTGCGTGGAAGATTACTATGGTTATCTCCGATGACATTAATATTTGAAGTTTTCTAAGTATGTTTGTTATCCATCATAGATTACATTGATCTACAATTCAAAACTAGTCAGTTTTAATGTGATCGAGTTTAATAAATTTTATATAGTTAATATAAATATTGCGGCGAAATAGGCAACAGATATTTTAAAAAAGTTATAATGACTTTATATGAATAGATTAAACTGTAAGAAAAAATCAGACGTTAGTATAAGAGAGGAGTTCTACCATCTTGTAGGGATCACAAGTGTTCACAGCTCGTCAAATGCACTTAGGCACCATCCTCGGCAACGACGCCATTTGGTCGATTAACATTGATAGGTGTACTTAGAATCAACAATATTTATAACCTAAGGGTTTCCCTCTTCATGGTAACCAAAAAATCTTTTCTTGAGTATAGTAACTCTAGGGTCGAACATAAGGATGGAGTTTCTTCGTACAGAATGATTTCTGGGAGGTTAAGCTAGTGAATTAATTTGGATTTTGGGATTTTAGTAAAGTAATGAGAATTGAGTAGTTTGCAAACTTCAGAAAGATAAAATAAAATGAAGAAAATTATGAAAAAGAATTCCTTGAAGCATTAAAAGACCCCTTTGGGTTTAAGGTTACAGGCTACTTAAAGGGTCCCTCGGGTCCTTTCACTCGCGTTTGGGAGGATGACCTATAGTGTTTCCAGACGGATCAACATTAACTACTTAAAAACTGAACCACTAATAATTTTTCCTTGCAGAAGATGGCGTTAACGAACATTCATGGTCCCCGGATAGTGAAAACCTACCTCTTTGAGGCCCATCTTAGGTTGATAGTGCTAATGAATATCACTAGATCTGTAATAAGCATCGATGAACTACTAAAAGATTGCCAAATGTGGTTAATCGAGATGGCATCTAAAGATTTGGGACACAGAGTGAAGGAGATAGGAACATAGAATGAGAATAAATTCCTCGTTAAAAATAGAGGGCCAGGTAGATTTACCAGATCCTAAAGCCCGATAGCCTCTCTTCAAGGAGAAAAGAGGTCCCCAGCCAACCATCCTACGGTTATCATCCTTAGAGAGGGTAACTCTAGGCGCGGAGAATGGGAATGGAGGAAGGAAGGGCAGAAGCGGGCCTTGGGACCTGAGTTTTATTAACTGAAGCGATCTTCACATGCGAGGTGTACAGTAAGTATATGATGCGAGATAAGTGAAAATGTTTAAAGATATGAAATGTTTTGTGTTTTGCAGGACTAGAAAGTGGGAAGAAATCAAAGAGTGCGACAAAAGTTCACGACATCCAAGCGGAGACGACATGAATAGTGTTGGAGGGTAGATAGTGTCGAGAAACATGAACCGATTAGCGATGGGATGCAATTTCGCGGTCTCCATTTTCTTGCATTTCTGCTCTTCTTTCATACGGTCTAAGATCTGCGTCCCGAGTTTGACTTGAATTCGCCGTTAGCGGATCGGCTCGGCAATTTCGGCATAGATAACTAGCGTAAAATTTACTGAAATCACGTCCCATTAGAATAATGGAGGCCTTAATGTGTAGATTGGGTTAATTCGTTGATTAGTGGAACGACGGGCGCGTGATACGCGGGGTCGAGAAATAGCACTTTTGAGCACTAATCAACCTACTGACAATTGGAAAAGGAAAGTGGAAGGCAACAAAGAAAACCCTTTATGAATCCATTTCGAAGTGGAGTTTGTGGGAGAATTTAGGTGTGGTTCTGTTTTAAATGGATTATTTTTCATGGCATAAGCTGAGTAAGGAAGAGCAGAATGATCTTGCTTTGCAGATGTTGGAAGGATTTTGAATCATTAACTGGAAGAAATGATCTGGTTATCAAACGGATTACCGCCGGAGGAGAGATGGAGGTTTTGTTTTACTCTATATAAATCACATAACTATTGCTTATGGAGATGGTGGATAGAGAGGAAGCATGCGAGGCATCTCTGTTGGTGGGGTGGCGGATGTGACGGAGAAGGAGAGGAATGAGGTGGAGGGGAGAGGAGAATAGAAAGATGCAATGACTAGTACGATCAGGAAAGTCCGCCCCCAAGTATTAGAATTTCGGGAAGCTCCTTGTCAAATGTGTGTCTGGTTTGGAGAGATCTAGTGGAGGTGTTTGGAAGTTGGATGGATGATGACATTCAGCGTTGGATGTTGAGATCTTGAATGGAGATCTGAGAGGATATAGGTTAAAAATCAACCGACTCGAGGATGAATATATGAATCACGAGGACTGAAGAGGAGATCATCAGTCAAGAGAGGGTGAGCAGAAAGAAGGATGTGAAGTGAGAGGCGGAGATTGGAAGGATTAAATGGAGGCTGTTAAGGGATGGAGGGTGACTGGTGGTTAGAAATGAAACATAGGTGAGGTTGATAGTGTTTGGAAGATGGGACCAAACTTCAGCGCCTTTGTAGATCAAGACGGGATGGTTGAATGTTTTGACATGAAAGATTTCACACAATGCTTATTAGCAAGTCGACAGGACCTCACAGAATCGATAGCTAAAAGCGGTAGGCATAAAACGTGTGAAGATTGCTAGATGAACAGTAGAGTGATCTGAGCAAGAAAGAAAGTGCAGCTACCCCTGAAATCAAATTCCGGTTGTGTGCCTTACGATGAAATTATAAGGGTGTAACAAACCCACCAATACCCTTCTCTAACTTAGAACCGGAGGAGGATGGACAGTGGCACAGGACATGAGTTCAAAATAAAACCCCTAGTGCAGAGACAAGAAAAAAAAGAATTAACCTAGTAGAAGAAGTTTGAAGAGATAATTTAAAGATATGTGAGCGACCAAGGAAAGAAACGAAAAGTAAAAGATGAACATTGTGCTTCCTTCCCTTTACCACTCCGTACCTAATGTCCATCGTAGAAAAAATTCAATAAAATAGAAAAATTCTTTGCAAAGCTTGGTGTTCATCTTATTTTGCATTTCTCTTGTTTTTGTTTTAAATTTTCTTTCCTTTGAGTTTAATAATTTGAAATTGTTGACTTGTGGTAAATAGCTTAGTTGAATAAATGAGAAACCAAAGTTCTTGGTTGGAATTGCTAAATAAGCTATGAATTGTTTGTTGATGGAATTGAGTTGTTGCTATGTTACATTTCTTTGAAATGAATTGTTGATCTAAATGAACATTCTAATTGTTAAATAACACAACAACATATCCACAAAACCAAACAAACAATTTGATAAATAAATTGGGGTAGGATGAGATGAATTGAAAATGAAAGTTGTAAGGATATTAATAAATGTGTTGAACTTCAAGAATAAGGAAGGTTTTAATAAATTGATGGAACAATATGACCTGAGATTATGTTTTGTAAATAGTTCGAGTTGTTAGAATCTGATAAAATACTTGCACGTAATTAGTAGCTCTGAAACAAATTATTTTTCGGAGTTAGAGACATCTTTTGGGATCATAGGAGTTAAATGTCTACTTGAATGTCACTAGAGCGATTGATTATTAGTCAAGGCGAAATACTAGAACGAATACCCTTTAATAAAATGATATGGGCATCTTATTTAGATATGAGAAACCATACATGATACTTTGTGCTTTTTGGGTTTATTTGGTTTTGGATATGCTGTCTGATCATCAGTTGATGGAGTGGTTTGAAATACTAAACATAATCCTGTTAAAGAATATTATTTGCTGTGGATTACAAGACAAAATACATCAATGATGACAGAAAATAGAAGTTTGAGGGAATATTATTTTAAGTTGTAGAGAAGGATCAGAAAGTTGAGAAGAAAAATTCATTGAGATGAGAAAGAGATGAAGAGATTAGAAAGAAAGGCGCAAAAAAAATCTCTAGGAAGTGGACAGGATGCATGGCACCTTTAGTATCAATGGACCCAATTCAGTGTAGATTGGCAGCTTTAAAATTTGTTGAGTGTATGAGTTTCTTTGGAGACTGTTAAGGTGGTAGAAATGGGGATAGGCATTGAACAAGCTTCTGATATGGGGGATGAAGGCAGCAGCTACAAATGGAAGAATAGTTATAATACGAGTGTAGTCAATGAAAAGAAAAATATCTGCAAATGGAGAGAATATCACGAGAAAGATGCACAAAACATGATAGGAAAGTTAGAAACTTGAAAACAAAAGAACTCATGGACACACAATGAAGGTAGGAGTACTAAGTTATCAATGAAGCCTGGGTAAAATTGAGCCTAAATTGTCCAATTATCTACTGTGATGCTACTAAGCCACACATTCTGAAGCCTAAAGGCTGTTTGATCTTGAAGAGTGGTGTTCAATAGCATTCAGTGGAGTTAATATGACAAACAAGCACATGGGATTAAAAGAATGAGGGAGAAGTGTGTCAATTGAGTATTATCCCAGAAGATTAACTAATTTGCCAAGGAAAAAGAGAGATGACCATTACATACTCACAAATCAAGGTTGAATGATTGAAGTGTTACCCTATATGAATTATTTGCAGGGCTACATTTAGTAACAATTGAAAATCTTCTAATTCTAGGCAGGAAACATGTTTAGAAATAATTTTACAAGCGACTTATGTTTCTGCTTGATTGAGGGTTTAAACGGAAAAATGTCATAAAAATAAAGCTAAATTGTTTGAGAGACAGACAAAATTTTATTTTCTTTACTTGGAGACAAGTAAAACTTTAAGTTTGAAATTTGATGAGTTCTCGCTCATCTATTTTAATCCATTTTTTGGCGTATTTTGCGGTTCATATCTATTTGAGTGCTTAGGTATGGAAACTCAACAACTTTTGTGTTTTTCTTGGGTTTTAATTGAAAAAGAGATAATTCCAACATATGAAGCAAAAAAGGAGGGTAATAAATCTTAGCATTCTTTGTCGGGATAGAATTTCAAGAATACTAGAAGAACTATGTTGCGACGGTAGTTGTAGTGTCTGGCTCACAAAGTCTGAAATTTGAACTCAAAGGCAGAAATAAAATCTCTGTGTAATGAAAGTTTTACTGTCACGACATTGATGAAGAGAAACGTAAAAGAAGATTGCCACAGAGCCTCTTAACTCTGTCCTTTGACAACTGATCGAGAAAATGGCAAAGGAACTTTGTCGATAATCCGCTCTTTCGCAACATAAAGTATGAAGATTAAGCGGATGAACTCTATCGCTGACAAAGAGCATTTCATCACGATAGAAAATGGCAAGGATATAACACAAGTCAACTGCAACAAGTGTTGTTTTGTTGCGACAAAGTTTTCAACATCGGACTAGCTCAAGGAAGAATTTATGTCGTGACAAAGAAAACTCTATCGCGACATAACATTTAGAGTTCATAACAAAGAGCAACAAGACTTTGTCGCGACGAATTATTTACAATGAAACTGAATAAAATGTATGGGTTTGAGGTGAACTCATGGACAGAGATTTCTCTGTCAGCGTGGGGAGGTTTGGAAGTGATAGGGAGGAATAGCGACAAAGAAATTCATGTGGATGGGCATAGACTCTGAGTGAGAAGTGCATTTGTGATGCGAAAAGAAAATTATGTATGACAGAAAATGAATGAGTGAGATCCAACCGAGACAAAGGATTTTTATCTCGCAACAAACAATTTGGCCAGCGACAAGGACCAGAGAAGAAAAATTACGCCATGATAAAGAAAAATACGTCTCGACCGGAGTTGTTAAAGAGGAACCAAGAAATCTTGTCCATGACATAGAAAACTGTAAATAGAGTAAACCAGATGAAGAAAAATCTTATCGCGACAAAAGAAAATTATGTCGCGGCGGTTCTAAACGAAAAAGCATAGAAAATTTAGTTTACGCAGCAGGTTGCTGTCATGACCCTGAACACATTCATGTCGCGACAAGAATAAGGCTGCTTTGCATCAAAACTCTTTCGGCGTATAAAGTCTGTCGTGACATAATCGAAAAGCTTAGAAGAACCAATGTCGATGAAAACTACATACTCTGACGAAGCCGGGTGACAAAGACTAAAAACTCAGGTAAGTGACATATTTTTCTATGTCATGTAGAAAACCAATTTGGGCCAGATTTTTGGGGATCAACAACATAGTTTTGAAGTACGGCCCAACATTGGAAAGTCTATAAATAGACACATCTAGGGCAGTGTGCGCAACTTCCGCAATTCCAGGACTTCTAGGTAGTTGAAGACTCTTTGTATATTATTTTTCTTTTATTTCCTTTTTAGTAGACTTAGTTGGAGCATAGTTTTTAGTTAGTTTTCTTTTGAGTTTAAGATTGATGTGGATGATCATGACTTGAGTTATGGAATTTCTTGTCAAATTTTTTTTTTCATTACTGTTTTGGATAAAATGGAGTTTGGAAAATTTCAGGAGTTCATTTATTTCAATTTGTTTACCGCTTTTCGATAGACTTTCTACGATCGGTTGATCAGCGATATGAGTAGACAGTTTGAAAAGTCGAGCTTCCTCTGGGAATGGGTCAATGATGATTGTTAATTTTCTGCACAAAGTGGAAGAACGCCTTAGTTAGAATTCTTGAATTTATTTGATGGGTATTATTTTCAGCAATTATTCAAAGTACTAGCCTCGTGTACCCCGAAACAAAGTATTGTATCTTTCTCTTATTTCCAGGAGGCCCTTTACGTGACACAAAGATGGGGAGAATCACACGAGGGCATAGAAGCGTTCTTTGTGATGGTGGACTGACAAACAGGATTTATTACACGGACTTTCAAGATTAGCAGATGATGTTTATAACCGGTTTGAAATGGTTTGATGAATTGGTTTTGAGGTCAACTGGACATCTTCACTGGGTCCATGTTGAAGATCTAATCAAGGAGATTGAAATTTCATCATTGAAGGATGAGTGCCATCTAAATTGGAGAAGGCTTTCAATGTCCTGTCTATGAACAGTCATTATGGATCTGAATTTGGGTGTAGTACTGAAAAGAAAAATGCCAAATCTTATAAAAGAGGATTATATCTTACGAAGTAACTATTTAGATATGAATGAAATGAACATAGATCTCTAATTAGTGAAAGGTATGGGTTAAGGGAGAAATCAGGCTATACCCTGAAGCATCTTTTGACAAGTCGACTTTCCAGCTTATGACTTAGCTATGATTCAAAATGATGCAAAAATTGACAATTAATCATTTGTTTATTTCCCAATGTTGTCTCACTCAGTGAACTCTCAATTCCATTCTTATTAATATTTTTTTTGTATACTTGTGAAATTAATTTAGTATTATTTTATTCGTTCTCTAATCATCTTAATTTTGGAGTTCAAATAGTAAGGATCTTGAGTAGTTGGAGTAGTTAGTCTTGTGATTTATAAGTATTCATATTAGTGCGATATTTGGACTTAATAAAAATCCACTTTATTACTTGTAAGATACATTGCACTTGCGATGAATTTAGACAATCAAAATTTTAATGAATCTAGTTTACAAAAAGGACAAACACATATTTTCATCAAAATCTGTTAACAAGTTTTTGGCTCCATTGCTTGGGATTAGACAATAGTCCTTGGGTGGAAAAGTCATAACTTTGTATGCATAGTTTGGTCAATTAACAAGTTTTTAGTAGTAGTGCTAATTACTTGAAGTAATTGACAAAATGTTAAAATCCCAGCTGTGTTGATTTTCAATTATTTGTTCAAGAAATTTGCTACTGCAGCCGGTTGTACTATGATACTTAGGCGACTTGTTTCATCCCATTTTCAATGAAGATGAGTGGCCTCTTTATGATGGTCCTACGATTGTACCTTATGAGTCAATGAAACGCATAAGCAGTGGACGTCCTAAATCAACCCATTTGCATAATGAAATGGACATTAGGGAGGGAAAAACTACTATCACATGTGGGTTGTGCAAACATCCAGGTCACAATAGCCACTCTTGTAAGAATAGGAATCAAGTTCAATGAAAGATGTGATGTAACTGAATTTTTGTACGTGGTTTTTTTTTTTTTTGTTCATTGCCTTAATAATTGCATTCATGACTATGATACTAGTATCGAGATGTTTTTATTATTAATTATAGTGTCTTTGTGTTATCATTACAAATATGGCATTCAGAGGGCTTCATGATGCAAATCCTTTAGATCCATCTGTCTTGGTATTGCAGGACAGACATAGGTCGCATTTAGTTGATTCGGAGCAGGTATGTTTTTTATTAAATATCAACTACTATTACATATCGTTGGTGTAATGTATATATAATCAATTCTAAAATTTATTTCTTCCTTACTTGTAGTTCTAGGAGGTACTCCACCATTGCCAGCAAATGAAAGCCTTCATCAGTATGTGGAGGATGGATCTATTGTTAAATCAAAATTTTGTAGTCACAGCTCGAAGATTCTATGGTATATCGGCCTGGGCCACATATGATCGAGATTAAGCCACTCATCACTAGTCTCATTGAGATGGCGGCTAGACACACACGTTTCATGCCGTCGAGATGTGATCACATTATAGGATGTTGTTATCATCCTTGGGCTTCGTATCCATGGACCGGTCTTCGAACATGTATGTTATTAGTGTGTAGCGAATTGTATCGGGAGGATGCCGATGTCATTCCACCGGTGATGCTTTCAAAGTTCATTTGTCTCCTCTGGTGGTTATGTGACGGGTTATCCTTTGGCTTACGGCCTTGAGATGAGTTCACTTTAGAGCGGATGCGTGGTTTTTCATCTTAGAGGAGTGAATCCACGTCTGCCCAACTCTCCCACGCTCTGGGTGGCATGAGCTAGCGGCGTATAGTTAAGTAGTCTCAATCTGAAGCCTGTTATATCGAGAGTTATGCCGAGCCAACTTAGGTTGTAGATGTGGTATTAATGGTTTGTATTACTGCTTTATTCTGAGTATATAACTTTATTTAATTACATACACATTCATATACACAGCACATCATTAGTTTGCATACTTTTTGTTTATTTTTTATTCAACTCTTGTCTTGGGAGAGACTTCACGTGGGGCGACCTGATTTTGGGTGACTAGCAACACATCCAACACCTCCAGTCACTCATGCCTTACATGATGACAACGCCAATGTCGTCGATAGAGAGCGTATATTAAAGTGCGATCAGATGTTAATTTGAAGCGATTGTTTGAAGCGTGGATGAGCATCTTTGTTGGGTTAATGGTGGAAAATTTTACTTTGCGACTGCGTGGGTGCATGACAACATTTGTAATAATAACATTGGATCAACTGGTGCCGAATAGATGGGTGAAGTGGTGTGTGAGATGAATGGTTGGATTTGGTTATGTTGTCGGCGTTTTGATGTGGGGCTGTGGATCTTATGTGACCATACATCAGAGAGTTGGTTGACCAGCTACTAGATATCTACTGAGTTGATTAGGAGATCTGGTGGACGATGTCACTACTTATATGTTTTGGTATTGTTGAGTGGCATCATCGGAATGGAAGTCTTGCGCCCGGGTTCGAGCTACACCCGAGAATATCCATCTTGCTCTTATGAAGAGTACATAGGGGAGTGGATGCATGTGGACTGACTTTAGAGATTGGGCGGCGTGCCATGCTCGTCTTCGTTCTGCCTTATGGGATACGAGGAGGACGGGATCATCGCGCCACCCCTTATAGTGGGTATTATGGACTTCCATGAGTCCATATATGTAGTGAGTATCTAAGTCGTATTACCACGATGTTTTATGACACCACCACTCCATAGGGATGATATAGTACCATATGATCGGTACCGCCAGTTACAGTAGTAAGAGTCTTGTGATTCTAAAGTGTTTTTCAAATTTGAATCAATAGATTATGTATTTATAATTGTTTGGTTGGTTCTTTTAAATCTCTGCCTTGGTTGACATATCTAGTCGATCGTGTGGGGCTACCATAGGATTGGTGTATGACTTACATCATATTGCTATATCAGTGTTACACCAAATCGAAGAGGAGCATTGTATCGTTAGACATGATTAGGAGGCATCTACTTCATGTAGATAATCCATTAGACCTCCAGTGTCATCCACTTCAGTTCTTAAGCAGCCCATAGTTTGCCTTTTTCCATATAGACTAAAAACCCCTCAAATTCACATAGTTACAAGAGTCTTACATTTCTCTTGCAGCCATGTCACTTTGGATAAATTTGCTTGATTAAATAATTCTTTCTTAATGTTCAGGATTTTAAAAATATGGAAATTACGAATATTTGTGATTGAATTTTTTTTTGAGTGATGATGAGTGAATCATGGATGGATCAGGTGATCGTTTCACGGGGATGACGAAGTTGGGATCGACTGCACTGACTCTTTGGGAGATTCTGTCATTTGTTTGGTTCAAAACTCTTGAGATTTTTTGTCTATGGAGAAAGTAAAGTCATAAACAATGGAAACTCATTTGATGTGTTTGATGGAAAGAGCAGAAAATTAGCGTTGAAGATAGTTGAGTTGTTGGAGTGATGTGTTTGACAGTTCAGAGAGGGATGAGAAACTCATGAAGATGGGAGTGGACAGTTGATCATTTTCATATTGTTTTTATGGATCTAGATTTGTCAATTGCCTAAATGTTGCAATTGGTTTCTCCATATTCCTTAGTTGAAGCTCTTGTTCTCGAAGACAAGATCAAACCCATTGAGTTGTGTTCCTAATTCTCTTGCGAGATAAGGCATTTTCTTTCTGATACCCGCACCCATTTCTTGATGACTGCAGATCTTTTGCTTTCCTTCTCAGGATTCTTGCAAAATTTCTACCACTAAATTGGTGGCTCATCCTCCAGATCTATTGGTTCTTCCTTTACCCTTGATTAGATCTAAGCTAACATAGGGTTAGGAGCTTCCCTTTAGCTTGAGGTGAACTCTCTGATTATTTATATTGGAATACTCCTCCCGGCTTCAATTATGAGCGAGATAGGTTATCAAAATGAACTTTCAAGCTGAAGTAGTTCATCAATAGTGATGTATACCCGTGGTAAGATAATTCTCAGCATTGAGGATCTGGAGCTGTGTGTGGAAGGCATCTAGAAATCAAAGCAAGATACACTCCCTCAAATTTGGTATTCAGTACTACCATTAGGAACTTATCAATTCAAAAAACGACACAGTAAGTAAATCCAGCCCGAATAATTTTCTACAGATTTTTTTTTTTGCGAAAAAAATGCAACTATTTGTATATCAAATCCAGTAGGCTGCGTTCAGTACTTTATTACAATTAAAGAAATGGAGTACCGATCATAAATACGTCACTATAATCGCAATGAGCGAGAAGAAATGAATTCTAGAAATTTGTCTAGATTTCATAAATTTTCGAGCATTAATTTTAAGAAAATAACATAAATAAAAAATCCGGCTCAATCGTTTACTGCATTAGTTCATGATTCGAATCAAAAAAAATTTAAGAAGAAAGAAAATAAAAATAAAAATAAAGAAAATAAAATTATACTCTAAACTATACACTGAGTTCCTCTTCGTTTCCCTTTTTCTAGGTAGTGAAGACGGAAGCTACTTTACTATTCTAACACTGTCTATTTATAAATGCATTAAAAAGAAATTGGGACCGAATCCCGAAAAAAAAAACTCAGTGGAATTCTCGAAAAGAGCCCCGGAATCTCTGTGTCGGTCGCGACCTCGGGTTGAGGTCAAATAGCGGACACACAAGTTCCCCCTTTGTTGTTCCGAGTTCAGTTGCGACCAAGTTTCTTGCGGCCGTTGATTGAGTGAATCCATGACCTCAATTGTGGTCGCGCCCTCTTTGTCTCAGTTGTTCTCAAGAATTGATGTCGCGACCTTAGTCTCACGTCGCGACCTCGTTGTGGTTGCTCTGTTTAATGGTCGAGTCAGACCGGTTTAGGTTGCAACCTCTTTTAGTTGTCACCACTTTAGTTACGATGGGACTTCCTTTCCTTACTACTTGCATGCGACCGAGTTTAGGGTGCGACCATTTACATTTCTCTTGCCGCAGTGCATTGACTTTCTTTTTCAAGTTGCGACCTCCTTTTTGGTCTTTTGCTTTGATATAGCGGAGATATATATCGCGACCTCAATGGTGGTCATACTTGCTTTGATGGCCCTTGCCTTTAAGCGGTCGTGACCTCCCGATATGACGTCAGCACGACCTCCATGTTATCGCTTTCTAGTTGCGGGTTGTCTCATTGCTTTAAACGCAATTACGGTTGGATGTTGATACTTTCGATGTGTATTCAGTTGCCCGACCTCAATGATTGAACCTGTTATCTTCTTTTAGTTCTTGTTTGATTCGTTAAAACGTAACCTTTTTATGGTAAGTTTTTGTTGTGAAGGGTTTCTCGTTACGATATAAATATAACGGGCGACGTGACTTTGGCAATGTGTTTTCTTTATAGATGTGACTCATGGGATATTGAACTCAACAAATCGTTTGGCGTGGATTTCTCGTGGGACGACGAAACAAACGATTCATATGGTATCAAATATTAATTAATATTAGTTCATCATGGTTTGCGCTTCAAATCATTTGTGATACTGTTGATTATATTGCGACCTCGTTTACTAGTCTATGTTCAAGCGTTATCTTCAAATTCTCTTATAAGTTTATATTGTGTAGCTGTGAGTGGATTGGCGTGACATGGGGTTGGCGTTGCGACTCGACACGCGCCCAGATAGTTTCTTTAGGTCTGACCCGCGTTTTCTTGTTCGTGGCTTATCATTAATGGTCTTGGTGATGTTGTGACCTAGAAATAACTGAACAAAAGAGCTCCTTGTCGCGACTTTCTTTTTCTATTTGCGACCTCCTTTATGTTCTCAAGCTGAATTCTTCTAGTTTTTGCTAGGATTTTCGCTTTTGCTGTATTTTTCTACAAAAATTAGTTTAGACATTGTTTGACATGGATCATGATATCTTGACGGAAAAGTGGTTTAAAGATCAATGGGTTTTGATAACATCTAGTTACCAGACTTGGGCGACGACGTCTGACAAATAAAAGAAAAGAATTATTTTGTCCTCGAACAATTAAACTAAATTTTTTAAGGACATTTTAGATTCATGCCATAGTCTTTCTTATTCCACCTTGAGCAAGAAATAGGAGATACTTGACATCATTTTAAATTTAGGTTTCGATTTAGAAAAAGGAATGGTTTCCACTTCTATATCACAAATTCCTTGATGAAATAATGTATTTAAGCAGTTTATTGACAAGTCTTATTACGTGTGTGTGTGCGAGGTCTTCAATCCTTTCCTCTTCATGTTGAATTTAGTTAATCTTAAGGGTATCCTTAGAAAACTAGTCAAAGTCCCATAGAACTTGTTTTCATATTGATCTCCACTAAATGTGAGTAAATTCAACCTTGAGATCATAGTCTTTCGGCTTGTAATGTTGGGCTTAGGTAATTAGGTAGATAATGGGAAAATTTAAGTTGCAAATTACCCAGTTTCCACTCTTTCTTTTAACTAATTGCCTTCAGCTTTCACCCTTTTCCTTCTTTCTACTTGTTGATTCTCCTCAATCTTGGCTTGATTCATCTTTTTGAAATCTTTTTATGGCATTTTGATTTCCACTTGCACTTTATTCAAGCCCAGTTCCGCGTTAGAGCTCTTTTGCTCCTTATTTTTTCTAAGGATGGGAATAGTCTGATGTTTTGTCTTCTTAGGCTTTCTATCTTACCTTAGAGAACTTTGGACTGTAGCTCCCATACGAGTTGAGCATTAGGGTACTAGGTGTTAAAACACCCCTCTTTGAGCTTAATTGTTCAAAGAATAGGTACAAGACGAAACTTGTTCCTTTGCACAAGCCGATTTACGCTTCTTTTCCCTAATCTTTGAGTTAACTCTTCTCCTCCTACCTTGTAATATTTGAATTCCCTTAAACTTGTTTCTTCCTTTACAGTAGACCTTTACGTGCTTTAGGCCCCGGATAATTGGGCTCTTTGTTGCGGGGATTATTGCGATGAAGGGATCGGGTTTCAATTAGCGTCATTTGAAGAGCTAGGGCTTACATTTGGCTCAAAAGCATGGAACTAGAGGGTATGTTTTTAGCATATATTGAGATTGAGTAGAAAAGCTCAAAGCGCCAAGGATACCTCTATCACTTCTTGTTGGTACATTTTTTACTAGATTTGCCTCGATGATAATCTAACAGAGTTCTAGGACCATGAACTCTTAATCATGAATTTCGGAAGATGTTGTGTGGTTGTTTCTCAAAGTTTCATGAGTTTGTTTGCAAGTGTATTGTTTCTTCAAGACTTGCCTTTGATTCCTTGTTTATTTACACTTTCAGTAATTTATTTATTCCTTCGGCATTATCCCTTTTTCCGATTTTGCAATCTATTTAGTTTTTAAATAAAGTTGCTACTCGATTCTAGTTTACTAGTCATATGCCTTATTTTCTGCATTGTTGTTCTTAGGATAAAAGCGAAATTGGTCATTTGATGCCTTGTATAGACAAAGCACTCATAATTGGCATATTAGCAGTGACCACAAACCTGAAATTTCTCTGTCATGTTCCATCAATTTAAACAACATAATTATTCACAATCAAATTTTCATTCAACAATGCAAACACAATCCAACAAGTAAAGAAGGTAACTATCAAATGAAAATGCAATAAAAAACAGGACAATTTTGATAACACAATGGATTTCTATTAAAATTTTGGGAATGTACAGATTGAGAACATGCTAGGAAAAATTTTCAGGTTCCTTTTCTTCTTTTATAGGCTTTTGGAGGTATAATGTTAGGAGGATCTACATCAAAATTGGCACATTTGGGGATCAAACTTGGAAATTTCATCTCAAAATTTTGTCTCTCGAATCTGGAATTTCTTTGCCTTTTGCATATATCTCCTTTGTTTAGGTACTGTGCATTGATGAGTGTGTCTTGCTTTCTTCCACTACACGATTCACTTTGTCACTTCCCTAACGGAAATACACTCTGCAGTTTGGAAAAGATTACGATTGATCCAAGTCCAAATCTCGACCCAGTTTTCTTCTATACTCATCATTGTCCTCCAAGCTATTGATCTCTATCCCTCATTAATTTCTCGGAATTCTTTAAAGCTGTTCTCTATAGAGATATTTGAAGCCTTGGGTTGACAGGACGGACTGGAAGGACTTATTTCATGTGTGAAATTATGGTTTTTGAAGTCATCTCATGGGGTTTGTTTGAGAGCACCTCAATTTTGCATTCATTTTTCCAAACATATTTTTCTTCTCTTCTACATAACTCCTCTTTCCACTCTTAGCCTGCGAGCTTCCAATTTTGCTCCCACGTATGCTCTTTCTTTCTAGTTGCAGCTTCTAAAAAATCTTCTTTGATCTGCTGCTGTCTTTCCCATTTCTACTCTCACTCTTCCATCTCCCTCTTCATTGATCGGAGCATTTCCATAATTTCTATGTTATCTTCTTTGCTCCTTGATCCTTCTGCTTGCACAGGAAAGTGCTCTTGTACCTCAGGATAGGAATGGCTCAGACCAAATCACAAATGTCCTTCTCACCTGCTCTGGATTGGATGTCTTACAGTATTGCCTCCATCTCTCTTGTCTCATTTCCCTCAGTTGGTACTATTTTTTCTGTAGCATCCACCTCGTTTATTTCTTTCTGGCATTCGCTTTTAGGTCCTTGTCACTCTAGTTAGGATCGGAGGGGGAGACAGGGCATTTCTCTTCTTCCTCCACATTCCCTTCACCCTTGGCAAGAGAATGAAGTCTGAGTGATAGTGGTAGGGGTGAGGGGTTAGTCCTCTCTTATTCTCTTTGTGGTGGTAGCCTACGATGGACTATGATGGTTCTGTATTTCATTTTATATCCTTTCAAAAGGCATATAAGATGATGCCTTCCCTATTCTGACTAAGCGAGATGCTTGGTAGGAACCAGCATAAACAGATGAAGTAAGGCAGGACCTTTAGCTACAATATGGTGGGGAGGACCACTTTTTTGATTGCGTAGTGGGGTTCTTCTTTCAGCTGACCTCCCGTTTTCATGCCACTCCCGATTGACGAGGTTCGATTATCTTTTCATAGTTTGGATTTCTGCAACTGCCTTTGGCGACCAAGCAGGGTTCATAATTAACTGCTGTTTTATAAATCTCTCCAGAGGACACCCAGGCTTGTCACACATTGAATCCTCCTTCATTGCCCCACCGTATTTGCATAAAACTCTCAGCGAAATTTAAAAATCTGGGCGCCTTGTGTTCAGGAAGAATCCCACCTCTTTCTCTATTACCGCCTCCAAAAATGAAATCGGTTCCCAAGACCTGTTCATTTGCAGATTCCTTGTCAAACGAGTTATCTTGTTCCACACAATTCCCTTCTAGAAGGCCTCTTGGAAATGAAGTCTTTGTAAATGTATTGCTTCTTTCATACGTATTGCTCATCTTCCTCTGGCTGGTATCGTTGTTCGACATTGATTTTTTCCCCAGGTTGAGGTTCAAGTGAACCTCTTCTTGCCTCCAACCTTTCACACATAATTTCGTCAATCAGTTTATTAAGATTTGTGATGTCGTCTTGATTTGTTGCCATGAGTGAAGATTTGTGATTTCATCTTGGTTCGCTCTCTGGTTTTAGGGTTTTAAGACTCAAAACGATGGATGCAAAAGTGGAAAAGTTGGAATGAATTAAAGATAAATGGAAATTGGAATGGAATTTAGGCTCAATGTCATGATTAAATTTCGAGCCTCTTAATTAATGATTTTTAATGAATTCTATCTTTAATGCCGGAATGCCCAAATGAAAGGTTTTAAAACCTATTTTATTGAGATTTGGACAATTGTGGTGACTAAAGATTTTGTCTTGACTGCGATGTGGTCTGACCTAAATCTCTTCATTGTGACCTATTTCTCTAACTTATTGCTTCAATGTCGAACTACTTGGTCTGAGCACATGAATTGATGTTGCGACCGGAAGTCTCCTTTATTTAGAGCACGAAGGTTCATCATTCGTTATATTCAATTCTAATGCAGTTGCGACTTAGAGCCGAGTCTATTGCGACGAAAATTTCTAGATTATAACTTTAAGGCAATTCAATTCAACCAATTTGATTCACCCGAATCCAGTCTAAGTGAGTACCAGATGGAGTTGACATCATTCAATGTTTGGTGATCCATTCACTATGCATCTCATATTAAAATTTAGCCTATGAAATAAAAAAATATTTCCCCCAATTCAATCATATATATGAGAGGAGACAAAATTTAAATAAATTCAAAAGAAGAGTATCTTTTTGTCTCTTTTCTGGATTGGAGTTGGAACAGTGATGTTTGAAGTGACGTGTTCTTGTTGTGGAGGCTAAAGAAAAGTTGACATTCTTGAATGATAATAGACTAGAATTACACAAAGCTATTAAAAGCTTTCACTTTTTGAAAGTATAACGGAAAACTTAAAACAAGCGTGTGGATTGCCTTCCAGAAAGCTCAATTTTTAGTCTTTATTTGGACTTGCTACTACTATATTTGTTTCTTCAAATTTTCTATGGAATTAGAACTAGGAGTCATTCTTCCATTTATTCCTCCCAGGTAGTGGCAGTCTGGTAGTGGCGTGATTATCAGTTGGTTTCTAGTGTCATTTGAGAATTTGCTTGATGTGCAACATGGTCCATTCCATTTTGATTTAAGACTTCCACTGGAAGAGTCTTAGTCTGGAGTTGAATGCAAGGACTGTTCTTACTTTAGATTCATAAAATCTCTTTGATCATACCATTTTTGTTTATCATTGCTTTGGTTGAAATTTTTGATGTGACACATTCTCATAATCTTGATTATTTAGAGCTTTGAATGCCTCTGTTTTTAGTAAACCTTAAAGTCAAGAAATTGTTTTATTATGCATTTTTAACTTTATGTTTACAACAAGGGGAAGGTGTGAGTTTTGAAAGAATAAACATATGTGGGACATCTGTTGGGATTTTTTAAAATTATCAGTCTTGTGAGGAGGTTCACATGTCAAGTTTGAGACGATCTCTTATCTTGAACTACAGTCTTCGAATTTTCTTTATCTCCACATTGGAAATTTCAAGCATGTCCATTTGTTTAAGGATGATAATCAAATAGATATTGTTTGGGTAACATCTTTCTTGGGTTTGTGACGACTATCTTTAAAGTGGCTTCTCCATCAACGATTATAGTTAAGGTGTCTAATCTGCTTGAGAATATTTCTTTGTAAAAATCCCACATTATCCCAACATATTTGGATGATATGACTTTGTTTTGGACCATGATCACGGTGGCGAGATTTGCCAACACGATGAGCTGGAAGGTGTAGATCTGTGCGCGCGTCAAAACTCGTTGCACGCGGGATACCTTGCGAGGCATTTCATACGCGCTGCGGTTTCTTCCGTTCATTTTGGCGCAGATCGTGACTGCCACGGATTCAGACTGACCTTGAAATAATCGTCAATCTGAAATCCAGTGGAAATTTTGTGGGTTGTTTTGTGTCTCTACCAAATGTCACTCGTATGGATTAGTGTTCGAGGTGAAAAACTAAACTGGTGCATCTGCGGTGGATATAATGGAGCTCAATATTCTATGACGGTGGGGTGAATGGATGTAGTGCATACTTAACCTGGGTTCATGACTTTCTGTGGGTGATTTGAGATGTTGCATAATTACGTCTTTAAGAGTTCTAATATTAGCATACCAAGGTGATTGGAGTGATAGTTGGAATAACTGCTCATCTGGAAGGGTACATGCTATTTCCTTTCTTAGCAGTATAGCGGGTTTCTACTCTTGATAGTGATCGATATCACATTGTCATAACCTTTCTTGTCTTTTATTTCTAGATCAATTCTGTAATAACAGTGCTTGCGATTGATTAATGGAAAAACATTTAACAACACATTGGATGTTTTGATTGAGTCTGGATTGCAATAACATGGGACCCCAAAATGTATGGCCTAAATTTTTCACATGTCTGAAGATACTATTGCTAGCATCTCCTTTTCAGTAGTAGAGTAATTCCACGAGCTGTTGGAAGGTTTTGTTGGCATAGTATATGGCCTTGAATACCTTTTAAAACTTTCACTTTGTCTGACTCCGGTCTGAATCACTAACATCTACATGATTTCATATTCTTTGTTCAATCACGGTTTTACCGTGATGAACTTAAACTCGTCTGGTTGATATAAATGAGAAATAATTACGCGGGATTCGATCTGAAGTTGGACATGATAATCTTTCGAATGATCTGCATGTTGGATTAACAGTTTTGGGAGATCTGCGTTAAATCTTATGATCTACTAACATAATAAAAACTTTAAATTAACAGTATAAGAAAACAGTGTGGCGTAATGGTTTTCTTATTCAGTTGTTTTGTAGCCGGTTATTTATAATTGTATTGAAGAATCATATACATCAGATATTAATTGCTCATTATAAGGTGGGCAGATAATTTGCGGATTATTGTCGTATCTTTAGATGATACGAGTGTCTGGCGTTTAAAGGACTGGATCATGCAACAGAATGAAGTAAAAACTGGGAGAGTGCCGGCTGCTGGAGATCTGGGCAATCTGTGCATCTTTGGAATGCCGGAGCATTACAGGCAAATGTCATTATTTTAGAAAACTACAATGGGCATGTAAAGGTGGTTTCTTTGAAGTCCTCGGAGTTAAGTAGATTGGATATGTTAAAGTCATCCATCGAGAAAACATAAGTGAAGTTATCACATGACTTTATCCATTCGTCCAGTGGCGAGGGAAAATGATCATTTCTTGTTGTAGTATTTATTTTTGCAGTAGTCGATACATACCTCATCACAATCACCGAGTTCTTATAGGAATCAATTCATTCTTTTCATTTACGATCACGGTGAATCCTCTTGGAACCACGTGTACTAGGCTCACCCAAAACTATCGATGTAATATATATAAAACTGCATTCAACGTTTAGGAGCTTGTTAATGACTTCTTTCATCCACGAGTTCGGCTCGCTGATGCTCGATAGAAGTTTTGCAT
Organism: Tetrastigma voinierianum; assembly: GCA_016808115.1. Lineage (NCBI taxonomy): Eukaryota > Viridiplantae > Streptophyta > Magnoliopsida > Vitales > Vitaceae > Tetrastigma > Tetrastigma voinierianum. Next base: position 104,197 of record JAEQBH010002704.1, read on the forward strand.
TATCATTGATAATCATTTTGGCATGCAAATGGAGGGATGATACCCTTGGATCTCAAATTGTTGACAGTAAGCTTCCTTGAACTTTCTTAGAATTTCCAGTAACTTCTGTTCTTCAGCTTCAGTCAATGCAGCTAATATGATGATTGAACTCTCTTTTAAGTTCTAAGAACTCATATTTCAAGTGATTGTTAGTTCATGAAGTGTTGAAGCCACCTAACTGGTTTCTTTATTGGAGGTGAGATTATACTGGCTGTATCATCTATTGTTTTCATTCATGCCTGAGGCTGTTTCTTTATTATACCTTTGGAAGACAACATTTCACAATCAATGCTCTCAGATCTGAAAATTATCTAAGTTCTTTGATAGAATGTTGAAGAGTCTGATCATAATTCCAATTGACAAGAAGACTATTGTTTTCTAAGCCATACAACTTTGCATCTACATCAGGATGTTAAGCTCTATTAAGATTAAAGTGCCTTTCAACTGTTCCCGCCCCTTAGGGGATCGGTTCACGCTACGCACATCTGCTCCAAGCAACTCCGGTTGCTAGAGAAAGGGGTCTTCCTAACGTGAAAGGAACTTGGGTGTCTTCCTCCATCTTCATGTGCAGAAATCCACAGGGAAGATGAATTTGCCCACCTTGGCTTGACACATCTTGAGACACCTTACAGTTGTGCCATTGATGCGCTCAGGCCGTTTGCGATGATTCTTTATTTGAGGTTGGATTCACGAGCTTCCGGTCTTTACCACTTGGCAAGGCATCAGAACATACTAGCACGAGGGGAATCACACAAGGCCTTCTTGAATTCATAATTCTAAGAACGGAATGGTGGAAATTGCACAGGTCCTTCATTTTCTTTGGGAGCTTTTGTTGGATCGCTTGCCCACTTTGCGGTAGCGGTCAGTTCACTATTCCCTTTCTCATACATTTTCCTTTTCTTGATTGATTATCTCATTGGGAGAATTTATATAATTTAGGCATTTGGTTGATTACTTCTGCAAAGGGGATATTGATTCCTATCTTCTTAAGGATTCTGGGAAACTGGAGGCGACAACTTTGACCTGGGAATGCTTTGTAGGTGTATAAGCTTATACTCTCCTTACATTTAACTCTTCTACTTCCTGGTTTGGATCAATCTAATTATTTTCTTTTGCAGCTGTTTGGATGTTTGGGATGGGTTTCTTCTGGCTGGCACTGCTGATTTCTTCTTGTTACGCATCGGTCTCTTAACCTTTCTTTCTTCTTTGTTTGTTGCCCGCGCCAACTGTGGCGAACTTCCGTGGAGTCCTTTGGATTCTTTTAGTGTCACTGAGAATGTACCATTGCTCACAGTTTGGCATACTAGGGCCGAGTGCCCACTGTATATCAAAGTTCCAGGCTGAGCACTTGTATGCCCTGAAACATGGTAACGAGACTTGAAAACTTCAAGTGAGAATGATTTCTGTTCATGGAGATGTATAAGCCTCTTGATTATCCCCATGAACTGTATTTATTTCTTCAAATGGTTGGTCCTCCTGACCCCGATAGTCATTCCTACCTTCACCCCCCTTGATCTTCTTCTTTGGAACCTTGGTAGGCTGTTTGATATCCCTCTGGGTTTGTCCATGCCTTGAACATACCTCTGCTCCACCATAGGAGTTATCTGCTTGGTTTATTGATGTTTGTGGACTATGACGCAGAGTTTGGGTTTGGAAACTTTGGAGTATGGTTTGTGGTTGATTCAATTTCAATAAACATGTAATAGGCCCAGCGAGGGTCATGAACATTCCAGCCACTTCTTCTCATTGCTTCTCTTTCCACTGCTCCTATCTCATGAGCAGTGTGCATTTTTCTTTCCTGTTTGTCCATCCTGTGCATGATGGCATCTAACTTTGCTTCCACAGTTGTCATTTTACTCAGCTCCATGAGCCCTTTTCCCCTGTTATTACCCCTTGAAAACTCAGATGGAGCCTTCATATTGCACTTGGCCAGGTCTTCTATCAAATCCATAGCCTCTTGGCCTTTTCTTTGAATGCTCCCACGGCCGGCGTCAGTGGTCTGCCCTTAGATGTATCATTTAAGGCATGATACACCTATATCCATTTGAGTTTTATAATCAAATTCATCCCATCAGGGCCTCTTATTTGACCTCTTAAATCTCTCGGTATATATAGGCTCTCATCTTCCCCTGTTGGAACAACTATTATCTCTCTTCATGAGAGGGGTGAGAGATGGGGAAGAACACGCTTGAAGTATGCTTCCACAGCTCTTCCCGGGTATCCATTGCTTGAACCATATGGTAATGACTCATACCATGTGGTTCTTTATATCTCTTAAGGAAAATGGAAGAGATGCAGCTTCCTATCACCTCTAGCCTCCTCCATTCGACTTCACTGTATTTGCCATCTTGAGAAATCTACCCCAATGCTCATTGGGGTCTTCAGTGGGGTGGCCAGTGAATTGATGTTGTTGCACCATTGTTATCAAAGGCGAAACGATTCGAAGTTGTTTGCATCCACGGTAAGGCTGTCTACGATTACGAATGTTTCTTCTGAATGATAGGCCTCCGAAATCCTCCATTGTAGCCGATCATAGTAGGCCTTAAGGCTGCTTTGTCCTTTGCTCCTCTGATGTGTCTTTTCATGCATGACACGTTCTCTGCTCTTACTAGTCTTTCTTGGGTTCTAAGTGTTCTTTCCAATTCGAGTGTCTGGCAGCAGCAGGTGAATCTGTTTACTGTGCATTAAAGTTTCTTGAAATTGAAACACATAGTCAATAGAGGATTAGTGGAACCTAAAAAATTATTTTTAACATAAAAACTGTTAGAATCGGTGGCTAGTGCATTGCTTTACTTATCAAATTTGTTTTTGGTCTTTTCTTTTATAAATTTTTTTTTTTTTTTAGAAAAATGTCCAAATTAGCATTTCCCTCTTTTGTTAGAATATTGATATATTCAATCCTTTCAATCCCAAACCTTACATGCCATAAAACTTGTTTTCCTTTTCCATATAGACTAAAAACCCCTCAAATTCACATAGTTACAGGAATTCTTTATTTATCTGGCCATGTCACTTTAGGATAAATTTGCTTGATTAAATAATTATTTCTTAATGTTGTAGGGTTTCAAAAATATGGGTCTAATCTATGACAACATGATACCACAGGTTATCTAGTAGTAAAATACGAATGTAAGTCGAAATTATCATTCCCTGAGTTGATAAAAATTAAGGATCATTCACAATCTGAAATTCTATGCTTTCTATTTGGACTAAAATCATAGTGAAAGTTTATCTAGAAAAATAAAGATCCTAGACTATTATTGCTTGTTGTTAAGAAGCAAAAGCAAAAGTAAGCGACCAAAGAAATAAGTGGTAGCTAAAATCTTTGAATTTGAATCGGTTTCTATGAGAAAACGAAAGCTATCAATCTGATGGCAATTGATTTTACATTACAAATACATTTCCTATTGTTTTATGGATGCGGATTTGTCAAATTTTAAATGTTGCAATTGGATTTCTCCATATTCCTTTGGTTGGAAGCTCTTTGCTTCTCGAATAGATCAAACCCCGACTACCTATATTTACGATTCTCTTGCAAGATCAAGGCATTTTCTTTCATGTACTTCACACCCATTTCTTGATGAAGCTACTTGAGTCTTTTGCTTTCCTTCTCAGGATTCTTGCAAAATTTACCACTCGAGTGGTGGCATAAATATCGAATCGTGGTTCTTCTTTGCCCTTAGATTGATACGAAATTGCTGAGGTTAGGAGCTTCCCTTTAGATTGAGGTGAACTCTCTGATTATTTATATTAAATACTCCCTCGAGCTTCAATTAGCAGAAAATGGGAGGAGATTTATCAAAATGAACTTTGAGCTCGATGGATTCATCGATGAGTGATCACAGCATACCATGCGTAAGATGTTTCTCGACCACAAGATCTCTGTTTCTGTGTCCCGTAGAGGCATCCACGAAAATGGGAAGGCGAATGCGTGCGCCATGGTTGATGTTGTTGTGAGGCGGGCGACCAGGTTGAAGAAAACGACTGGGCGGAACCAGATCGTAGCGATGGGCATATCAGTTTGCGGAAGAGCAGTAACTGGGCGTCAGTCTAGTGGAACAGTTCAGGATAACATTTACAGTTGAAGTGAGGTCAAGGTCTGCGTGCGTCATTTCAATGCGCGTTGAAGAAGCGGAAAATGATTAAGTGCTGATTTTTGACACAGTTTTCAGGTGGGTAAGTACGAAAGTAACGCTATTAAAAATCAACGCCATTGTTACGGTTGCGAATCGATCAAAATTAGAAGAAAATGCGTTCTATAAACTATTTTCGAGTTATAACGATTCTTTCTGCAAAAATTTGTGGCGGATACTTTATCATTTTCTCGCGTATCTAACGTAACGGTGAAATTGAATGGAATCTGAAAATCGGTTGGATTACAAAGAAGAAATGCGTCAGCAATCTTGATCGCGTTACCGGGATTGATCGACGCCGGATTCATTATTGTTAGTTGGTTGTGAAGTTCTTGATTGAATGGTTTCTTATGACCGTTGATTGAATGAATTGGCGACCTCTTGTTAACGATTGTTCTTGAAAATTGATGTGACAACGGTCTCGTTAACACAACCGCCGTTGATTAAATAACGAATGCGAGTCTTGAAACTGGTTTGGATTACCAATATCTTTGGTTATCTTCGCACGGTTCTGAATCGGGACTTCCATTTCTTCTTACATTATTAACGACTTCCGGGTTTCGTTCCGTTACCTTATTCTCACCTTATTGCCAGTGTTGGTTCGAACATCTTTGATCTTTCTTGATATAACGATATGTGCGATAATAATTGGTGCGGTATACCGATATTGCTGCTGGCGATTGTGACCGCCGGAAATGACCTCGTTATCGTATATGTTGAGTTCGATTAACCGAACGATTGTTTGATCAGCGATCAATAAATCGTATTCAGATTGGCGTTGTAGTGGTTGATCGATCGCTCTTTGGTTTCTTGAACTGATTCGTGGTGTTAACCGTACAACGAACTGTTGAAGCGAAGTTTCGCATTACGACCGCCGATATCAGGTCGATCCGCGACATAAGCTTTATGTGTTAGGTGTTTCACTGGTGTTAGTGATTGATCGCGACCTCCAGCAGGAGTCCCTTGAATAAAATCGTTTACGCTTCCAGTTGCTTTTAGCTGGACTTACGCTTTGTGAAACGACGTTGGGTTTCATATTTGTTATCAGTAATCGATTTCTGCGTTTGTTTAGTTGTCATGCTGTGATTTATGACGATCTGTTTGTTTGGCGACGATTTGGAGTTCCAGTGTATGGGCGACCTCGAGATGATGTTTGACATCTGATTGATTATTGTTTGGGCATAGTTTATAACTGAAATTTTGGACGCTCATCGCAACAATGTTAGATCAGCGTGGCGCTTCCAGTTGGTGGCTGCGACCGCAAACTCTGGCCAGATAAGTTTCTTTTCTGCCACGTCACCAACCACGTTTTTGTTGGCATTGTTGTTTGTCTTTGGTGGGTGCGACGCGAATGTTGACTGAAGAACCATTGTGGCGACATATTTTAGATTGGGACTGTGTTTTTCTACCATTCTTAGAGCAGGTTTCTTGAGTTTTCTTAGGTTTAAACAAGCATGTTTTTTAAATTAAGGTGGGCGGAGTGCGGTTTCTATATATGAATCCAACAGTTATCTTGTAATAAACTTCGGAAGAATATGGATTGTTTAGGATCATCACTGTTGAAAGTTGGGAGTTGATTCAAAGTTAGTGTTAAATAACAAGATTTCATTATTACTTACTCAATATTTGTTTTAGATACTTCATACGTATACCGTCACCCCGAATGCTTCCACCTCCCCTTACTTTTCTTTCATATGCTTTTATACCCCGCCCAGACACATCTGTTCCATACTAAACACTTTTGATCAGTTAAGGCCACTAGTGATCACACATTTTAATCTTGTCTTTTTTGCATCATGGTGTTTTGGAATGACTTATGGGGTTTGATCTTAACATTCAGTGTATGACTGTATAGTCCCTTACATTGCCTCCTGCTCCAGTAGAGGCTGAGACCATGGTTGACCTTGTATCGAGTTGGGTGCACCACAGCCTGGCGACATGCTCCATGTTGTCAGTACTTCATCCATATTTCCTAAATATCGGCTCCTTTTGAGATTATGAGGACCACACAAATAAAACCAATATGTATTCTAGGTGGCGTAGTAAGAGAAATATCAAGACTCCGTCTTGTGGGCCTCATTGATATATGTTTATATTTGTATATATTAATATTTGTATGCATTTTTTTTATATATTTATATGATTGGGCTTATATATGAAATCAAAGTTTCTTGTTCACTAATTCGTTTATAATTTAGATGCGTGAGTTATCAGTTTATATATATCTTGTTCTCGTGCAAACTTGTAGGTCATAATTGAATTAATGTTTTCATGTATTTATCAAACTGACTAGATTCACACCCACAACAGCAAATATCCTACTAATCCCTCATTCATTAATGTTTCAGGATATTGAAGAATCAGTAACAAAGAAAACAGAGACCAGGAAGTTGGGAGGTTGGCGCAGTGTTTTGTTTTAGAGCTATTTGACCTTTCCCTCTTTGCTGGGCTTTAGAGCACTATCTCATTTCTTTGGATCTTAAACACATTAGATGCTGTTTCTTGGCATATCATAATCTCTAAGTCTAAATCTTCTGCATGCATTGGTTTGGCATTAAATGTGTTGTTTAACATGGCTGGTGTTTTTTGTTTTAGCATTTTCTTTGTAAAAAAGGGTGATGATTTGATTCTAAATGACCTTTTTGAGACTTGATTTTGAAATGGAACAGTGTTTGTGACAGCACATTAAGCGGACTTCTTTTCTGTCTTGTATATTTAAGGGACAATGTAATACATGAAATAGAAGGGCAGTTTTGTCTTAAATGGGTTATTTTCAAGGAAGAAACATGGGGAGAGTTAGATTCAAAGTTTTTGTATGTTAAGGGTTTCAATTTTGAAGAGTTTCCACTAATAAACAAGGATCCACATCATGGTTGGGTCCTTGATCCTGTATAGCTACCAAAACCAAAGGGTGACTTACTTAAAGCTCACCACGGCTATCACTGGTGATGAATCAGTTGGATATGAGACCATGTCCCTCTTCCACATCACGAATTGCTCCTTTATTGGCGAGGAGGAAGAGGGTAGTCTCTCATTTGAAGGGGATTTCCTAAGAGTTTTTGAAGTGGATACCTGGTTTTGGAGGCAGAAAGAAAGAAGACAAAGAAGCGTGAATCGGGTATGAGCGTTGTATGCTTCCTCATTTCTTTTCAATGTATTTGTGCTTTGGTGTTTTGCAGCCCCTCGTTTAAAATAATTCTGAAAAACTTGTGCGATTGAGTTATCAAATCATTAAGATTACAGGAATTCTTTTAGCGTTGAATTTTGTTGGTTCTTTATACAAAAGGGATGTTTGTAGAGTGTTTTGAGGGCACTGATTCTCATAAAATGGTTGGAAGTGGATGGTAGTTCTTGAGGTTATTTTCAAAACGCAGATTAAAGTCACATTGTTTTGTTGATTCATAAATGTTAAGGTCAAATTGGCATTAGATTGTTTTTTGGTTTGTATCATGACGTTTTGAAGTTTTAGTATTCTCAAACAGGATCGACCGAGTTAGGAAACCGGATCATGGAGTTCATTAAATCTTGTTTAGGAACATCGATTGAGTACTGCATTGTTTGGAGTGATTCTTACTCGTCGGAGTTGGAATCATACATTCTTTTTGGGTTCCTTACTCATATGAGGAATGTTTGTAAGGGTTGATATTTTTTTCTCAATATTTCGACGATTGCGAGACTAAGTGGAGCTGGTTAGTGAGTTTTTTGGATAACAGTTTTAGTTTAATTGGAATTTGTGGTGCTGGTCAGCGTTCCTCCATATCAGTGTACAACTATGTTTAGGGTCTAAAATGGGGTTTAGTTCGGAGTTAATGTGGTCCATTTTAGTCTAGAGTCGGGAAGTCCAGTGCGGATCCAAAGGGTGGATTGGTGGCTTTTAGTAGTCTAGTGTTTTGTCAAGCCTTGGGTTCTCTTTGAGATGAATAGACATGTTTTGTATAGTTGCACAAGTGTTGTAGCACCAATGAGTGGCGTTGAGATGCGATGTGTGGTTTCTCCTTTGGCTTCCTTAGCACGATATTTCAATTTTGAGATTATTATATGCCTATGCGACTAACCTTCCCCTGCAGCTCATGGCTAGGGACCACAGGTATATGCTTGGGCTTTGGTATTTGCATTTATATGCGTACATGGTGTTTGGACTTTGATGTTTGTGGTGTATTTGAGCTTTGTTGACCTCTTATACGGTAACAGCTAAGGACCCGCAGATGCAGCACCCATTGTTTGTTTGGTCAAGTGTTTATGCATGTTAAATCTGTGTTTAGTAGGTTTGGGTGGCAGTTTGGATTAATGTTTGGCTGGTGATCTAATTGATAACAATTGTGCTATGATTTGGATCATTCAGTGAAGGTAGGTTACAGACCTGGGGGGACTGTGCCATGGGTACCTTCGATAGGTAACTGATTCCCATGCAGAAATCTAGTTTTCATTATTTAGCTTTTCCTAGCGGGTCGATGAAGGGGTTTCCTGTTCTTGCTTCCTTTTCCCCATTTAAAAGAAAAAGAAAAAAGTAGATTACGACTCCAAACAAAATTGTTCCTCCATAGCAGTTTTCAGCTCAGTAACTACTTTTCTATTAATAGCAGTTGCGCCGACATGATTGGTAGGTCCCTGAGTGGCAACTCGGCTAAGGATGGTTTACTGGAATCATTCAGTTTATACAAGAAGTTAAACGGAGCAGGTTGGAAATGTTGGCCCACATGGTTCATTGGCCCGATAGACTTTTAGGCTCTGAATGGTGATGATTACTTACTTGGTTGGTATTTGGCGCCACACTTGTGGTTTGTTTGCCCCGTGTGTTCACCAGTTGAATTCTAGCATGCTTGCTCATGGTTGATTGGTACCTAGCTATATGTTTCTGACTGGCATAGATGGTTTGTTTGTGTGTAGGTTCTATAGTAGGCTTGCTCTTTGCGCTGGCCCGATTCTTTGCATAGTTACCTCTCTCTTGCATGGCTAGCAGTTTGTTTGTGTTTGTAAAGGCCTGCTTGCATCCGTTGTTTACATCACTAGTGTGAGTCGATTATTTCTACTCATTAATTGCTTGAGTTTCTTAGGAGTCATTCCCATTCTTTTGCCTTGACGAAGCTAGGAGTTTGGGAGGGGATGATGGCGTGGGAACATCTCTAGATCTTTTGGACACTGTGGGGATGGAAGAATCTGGGACAGTGCAGAGGACCTTAAACAAATGAGGCTGGTTTGTGGATTATATGCATTTGACATTAGTGTTTGGTTGGTGAACAAGATCTTGGGTTACGACATCTCGTATGGAAGTACAGGTCATCCCAGCTTTTAGGACTTGCCTTTTCTAGTTATCGACACCCAGGCCACCTTAAACAAGGTGTCACTATGTGGGATCTTATGAAGCTCTGTTTGTGACCATATCAGTTTAGCCATTGACATCAGCCTGTGGGTTCAGTTCTCTCTGAGGATTTTAGTCATACATTCTTGGTTTTATTTTTAGGATTGATGACCCAGTAGTCATAGAGTGACATATCACTTTTCTTTGACCAGGATTGTTGATTAAGGCCAGAGCTGGGTTTCCTAGCTTGGATCAGGGCCAGAAGGTAGACTTGTTAGAGGATCAGTTCACCTGATCAAAATTAAGGCATATATCGGATCATGAGATGGACCCTCGATGCAGCTCACTGTTGGCTGCGGTTAGGTGAGATTACCAATACCATAATATCAGGGATGCCATATTGGGACTGGGACAGAGGATTTATGGGCATCAAGCCCATTTATTGCCGATTCCGGGGAGCACCCTGCATGACTCTACAATTCCACCTCAACCACCACCACCACCATCTAGGCCCACTGTACAGTAAGACTATACAATTCCACCTCCACCACTTGTTTAGTCAGCCCCACGAGCTAGAGCATTTGTACTACATGATCAAACTAAGACCATACCACATTCTATAGTGGCCCCTGAACAAATTATTGATTATTTTTAGGCCCGTCTTTCGATGGGATTACAGGTAGAGGATGGGGTCTCACGCGTATTTATGATGGGAGTTATAAGGGTTGGGATGGATATGATGACCTTCCGATTGCGGTATTACGCGGACAGTTTACAGTAAGTGAAGTGGAGAGGTGCACGAGGATAGGGTGCCCCGTATTCACTACTTGATATCTGATATTTGTTATAGCTTGGAGCATAGATTGGATGAGGCACAAATGATTATGCTATTCCCTCTGTCATTGAGTGGTGTCGCCCAGCATTAGTTTGCCTCATTGGACCCTTCGAGACGTCGTACATGGGCTTATTTGGAACAAGAGTTCATCAGACATTATTCTTTTAATATTGTATTAGATGTATCCGGAGGGGAAGTTAGAGCCGCCAGGTAGGTCGGATGAGTCGATCCACTTCATTTATCTCCCGCTAGAGGGAGAAGATAGCACAGATTATATATAAACCCTCAAAGCGCGATCATATCCACATGATTATGCGTAGCCTTCAGCTCCGATTTGCTAGGAACATTGGCTTTCATATGGGCTTTTGGATCAGGTGGTTTGGTTGCAGCTCTATGGCGTGAGGAAGGCACAATTGAGGATTATGGGCGGGACTCTTCCCTTCCATATTCAAAGGAAAGAAAATGGGACGTTTGGGGTGCGGATATTGGTGGGCTATTGGTACATTGAGCCACGGAGTTTTCACAGCCGTCCGTAGACTCATAGACGGTCACGGATATTCCTTACCGGATAGTATAATAAGATGGGGTACCTTGCTAGTTGCTCCTATAGGCAGTAGAGCTGTACATCTGTGCTGCCACGGGCGGATGTACTACATAGAGCTGTAGGAGCCACAATGCAGTACCATCAGGAGTATGGGCGCATCATGGTTTGATTTGGGGGTTTGGAGCAGGGTGCCTTTGGCGACATTCGGAGATTAGTTGAAGGACAGTTCTCTTATATTGCTTTGGACTACAGCATCTCCTGCGGGTTCAGGAGTGGGTGTTTATTGTGCAACATCAGAGTGCGAGATGCTGAAACGATTTGTGCGATCTTTGAGACATGCCATTCAGAACTTGATTGATTAGGGTTTGGTTGATTTGGGACTCCTTGTAGTGACTATAGACCCGTTCCCCACTCATGAAGCTAGAGTTGTACCTCCACCCACGAGTGGTGTACATTCGATTGAGTTTTTGAAGCCGAGATATTCACTGTTGGGATGGGATGGAGGAACTCAGATCCATTAGACGAACTTAGATTTTTGAGATTGGAACACACATCTGAATTTGCTTGAATCCGACCACCCAGACTTATCCATATGAGGTTCCCGGACAAACTTCAATTTCACCCATATACTTGCGACATATTACGCCCACGGCGCGTGTTCTATTCCGGGGAGGATGTGGAACATTCACGGGGATGTTCGATTATTGCTGCTGAGAAGTGGGAGGTAACTTAGCCTCCTTTTGGGTTGTGAGCCATTTTTATCACATTAGCTAGGAGGATGTTCAAGAGAGGATGATGGATGTTTACATTTAAGCTTGATTCACGCACTACACATGCTCATATGTCCATCACAGGAACATTGCGTTTTATCCATACTCATGAGATGCATTGATCAAAGCCATATCAAGTTGACATGCCATTGCACGAAGAGGCTTATTCACTTTCGACAGCAGAAAGCGAGGCTACATGCATTGCATTTTAAGTGATGATTTGCAGGAGTCGGATCATGTTCGACCCTTATCGTGATGTTTGCATTCGAAGCGATGCAGTGCCGTCTATCTGTGGACAATGGCTCCTCCACAGACATTTAATCGGGTGGATTACTACCATTTCATTGTCAAGTGAGTATGATGGGACTCGGAGGGACGATTATGGGCACTCGGTACACATATCATAGTTCTAGGCCTGATCAGATACTCCGTAACTATTTCAAGTTTTGAGGATTCAGTCATCCTTTAACCTACTTCTTGGTCGCCCTTGGATTCATGAGGAGGTTGCTATACCATATTCCCTTCATCAAAAGTTGAGGTTCATACACAAGGGGCACATTATCATGATACAGTCTGACAGAGATGTTGTTATTTCTTCTTAGCCCGTGTTACATATCAACCACAGTGAGGATGACCTACATTTACTTGGGGTTTACACTTTGTGAGTTCTAGGTTGTTAGTTTAGGATGATAGCAAAGACACGAATTGCCCTATGTCTTTCGATCGGTACAAACGACGCACTTTGGTGCTTAGTATGATTAGAGGCATGTCCTATATGCTTAGCTTGGGGTTAATTCGTAGCGATGGGGTTGTGCGAGGTTTACTTTGATTGATCATAACTCATACCTATGAATGAGATGACCCTCTCTGGAGATGATTGCGCGTCTGCTGGCGTTTTGTGGATAGATGAAGACTTGCATGGGGGTTAATTGATTGTCTGTATCTATTTATTCATTTGGTAACCACTAAACATTGGATTGGGGCATTTTTGTATGAGTGCTGATCAGCGCAGAGGCGGATGGGATCGAGGCATCAACGAGGCCACAGGACATATGTATTTAGGATTAAAGGACTCTTAAGGCACCTCGATGCCATGACAATTGCACCCCAAATCACGGAGTCGGACTGAGTGTATTTCTCTTTGTATTGTTGCAAGGAGGTCCTTGACTATGACCTACTTATGGGTTGAGATGTGCTCAGTGGAGTGACTCTTCTGATGCCATGCCTGACCCAGAGATGGACATGATCGGCATAAATTTTGTATCCTTAATGCCCATCCCACACAGGCCCCGATGCGCTTTTGACATGTTTGGATTCTGCTATTGGATTTTGGGATGTGGGACACTTTATGATAAAGCATTGAGTACGATGGACATGATTGTAGCGAGCATAAACCCTGGGCCCTACTATGTTTTTTATATGTTTGGGATTTCTATGCTAGAGATAGATGATGATGATGGACTTGTTGCTACAGTATTATTCATATCGCATTTTATTTGTTGAGGGAGGTCGAACTCTGTGGACCGCCTCTTTCTTTTGACATAACATATTCAGGTTTGTCTGGCTTTGATGATATATCGAGTGGTAATGATGACATGAGTATTTTCAAGTATTTGCCTATGTCACATTTTCCTTTGATTACACCACTAGCACCCACAACACATATATATGATGTTAATGATATGGGAGACATAGATGACCCACTATGTGGCCAGTTAGAGTGTGATTTTGATACAGAGGACGGGAAAGTTACACCCATTACTGGTAGCACAGAGTTGATAGATTTTAGGACACTAGATCAACCCAAGGAGATTAGGATTGGCTCTTTATCCCGGTGAGAGGAAATAGATCAGTTGACCTACTCAAGTATGTGGATGTATTTGCATGGTCTATTATGAAGGACATCGCTCAGACATGGGACTCTTCTATTATGCAACATCACCTGTCCATTCTACTATATGCTAGGCCAGTTAAGCATAAATTGAGGAGACTACACCCTCGATGGAGTTTGCAGGTTAATGAAGAAATTCAAAAGCAACTTAGTGTTGGCTTAACGTACGATTGGTTGAGTATCACGAGGTGGGCGCTAATGTAAGTCCACATTCCCACGATAAGGATGCAAGGTTAGAGTTTGTGTGTAGACTTTCATGATACGAACAAAGTCAATCTTAAGGATGATTTTAAGCCTCCACACATTGATATGTTGGTTGCCGGCCCAGCTGGGGACATTGATATTTGTCCTTCACATGAGAATGGATTTTCTAGGTGTAATTAGATTGCATGATGGCTTGGATGATATGGAAGACTTCTTTCATTGTGAGTGGGGTACTACTAGGGTTATGCCATTTTGGTAATGCCAAGACTACCACTTATCATAGAGCTCACTACTACTCTATTCCATGACATGATTGACAGCAGAGATGTCGGGGTATATGTGGACAACATATTAGTGAAGTCAGAAGTGAGGCTGATCATGCAAGCACTACGGAGGTTCTTTGGGGATTAGATGGATTGAGAGTTTGAGGGTTCAAGACCCAAAGAAGTGCACCTTTGGGGTAACTTCTGGGAAATTGCTAGGACTCATTGTTAGTGAGTAGGGTATAGAGGTTGATCCTAAAAAGATCATGGCCAGCCGCCCGAGCATGCAGCGAGGATCGAGAGAAAGAGATAAGAGGCTTTCTAAGCGGATTCTGATATATCGGCCGTTCATTGCTAAGCCCGAGACATATGTAAGCCTATCTTAGATCTTCGAGGAAGAACCAACCTGCATTTAGGTGTGATTACCAGTGATGCTTTGAAAGATTAGGTGTGTACTCCCTTTCTTCTCCGAGTTTAGTGCCTCCCGTACCGGGCGCCACTTTACTTTTGTGTTGTCGATTGAGACCGACCGGATTGCTGATAGCCAAACCAATGGATTGGGAGGGTGGGCGTGTTGACCGAGTAAAGAGGATCTTCAAATATGGGATGGATTACATTATGGGTTGAAAAGCTCTGTTTGGCATTGGTTTTGCGACCTCTAGGAGCGAGACATTATGTGATAGAGTATTCATAGCTTTTGGTCTCACGATTGGATCAACGTGAGGTGTTTGTTTGATAAACATTACGTGGGGTAGGCTCATGAGATGGTTTGTACTACTGCCAGAGTTTGATATTCAATATGTCATACGAAATCGATGAAGAGTATTATTCTGAGATCATCTGGCTTCTTTGCCTATATTCGATGACATACCAATTGATGATGATTTCCCTGATGAGCAGTTTATTTCCATGACCAGTATCGCAGGATGGCGGTTGTACTTTGATGGTGCCGCCAATCAGTCGGGATTTGGCATTGGTATCTTGTTAATATCACCATAAGGTGATCATATTCCCAAATCAGACCGGTTGACATTCTCTGATCATCATCGATTAACGAATAATATAGTTGAGTATGAGGCTTGCATTACAGGCCTAAGTTGCCATGATCTTAAGGTTAGGTTGGATCTGCAGAGTTCAACTTGGTTGATCGGACTTAAGGTATTTGGGGGACTCAAGATGAGAAGTTGGAAGCCACTACCACGGCAATTGGTTGTAGGTTGATAGATTTGATGCGTTGAGATATATACATCTTGCACAGAAGCGGGGAATCGGTTTTATGATCGTTAGCCCTGCCAGCCAATTGAGATTCATGCGAGAGTGACTGTGCAACCATTGTTGATTAAGACTAGTTTTGCACCAGCTTACTGTTGTTTGATTGGAATGTGAGGATCGAGATAGGCTACCTGGTACCCCGATATTTATCGGTTTACGTCATATGGGTACACCCGAGTTAGCCTCGACGAGGATAGGAGAGCATTGAGACATTTGGCCACCAAATTTGTTATTGTTTATCAGGGATGCAGCGTATGGGAGATCGGCAGAAGGCCCTGTTGTTATGATGTCAGACCATGCCTCTGGTCCGGTGATGAAGAGAGGTTCATCTGAGAAGTGCGTAGCCCACACGTAGGGGATCATGTGTTAATGAGTAAAATCACGGGCGCTGCACGGTTGACGAGTGATTGTTGCCGGTTGTCTGAAGATGTCAGTGTCGGGATGCATGGGATATCTCAGTGCCACCTTACGATTAAATACACTCACATCCCATTAGCCATTTTCGATTATGGGGTATTGATATTATTGGGAAGATCTCTAAGTCTTCCGATGGAACGATGAGAGTACATTTTTAGTTGTCGTGACTATTTCACCAAGTGGGTGGAAGTTGCTTCCTATGCTAGATTGACAGCGGCCAGGGTGGCCAAATTCATCATATCACACATTATCTGTCGATATAGGGTCCTGCGAAGTGTTTTCGATAGAGGTGCATTCAAGGGCGAGGTGGACCGCGTTGATTCAAGAGTATGGCATTCGACATCACGGATCGTCACATCACAGTCTGAGACTAATGGGGCGGTTGAGGCCTCGAATAAGAATATCGAAGTTTGGGAAAGATGGTGAGATTCGGGATTGAGCAGAGAAGCTCCGGCACTCACGTTAATGGGCTTATCGTACATCTTTTCATAACTTTATTGGATCTACAGTATTCTTTGGACGTATGGTTTTGGAGGATGGGTTGGAGCTGCATTTGGGGATTGGAGATGAGATCTTTGAGAGTAGCAGGCGACGGATATCAAAGGCAAAGTGGGCACCCGGTCTCGGTGATCGAGCAACCTTTGGATGAAAGAGGAGATTAAAGGAAGCGACGGATCATGTTTAGGCCTAATGAGAAGATGACCTTGCATTCAAAAAGGATGGGCGGGACACTTGGGTGGGACATGATGAGTCATGGGGTTTGGTGGGACTTACTAGCATTTCATTGGACCTAGAGTGGGTCGTATGTTATTCGAGATTTGACCCGAGAAGGAGTAGCTGGCGCGGACCTAGACGGAAGTAGTTCAGGCAGTCAGCGTGGATCGACTAAAGAAGTTTTATGCGTGGATCATGGTCGAGAGGATGGGTGGCCATGACAGTAGCCGTATTCCACATTACACACTAGTATTGATATATCTTATTACTAGCCACTTTGAGCCTCCATTGGTTTATTATGGCCTTTTTTTCATTCAACCTTGCAAAAAATACCTTTAGAAGGCTGGGTTGGGGCACGCCTGAAACTGTATTTATTAATTGGATCTGTGAGTATTGTGAGCATTGTGAGCATTGTGTCATTCTTCGTTTGTTCTTTCTTGCATCATTACTTATTTCCTTTCTTCTCCATTTTGAATCTTCACTTTACTTGCCTTTGAGTTTTATTTCTATGTCTTTGGTTTATGTTTTTGTTCTGTGTGTGATGATGACATGCTCATGTCAGGAGAAGCTACGGGTTAAATTTGGTCACACCCTTTGTTCCACCCTTAAGGTTTGATCAAGGAGTCTTAGTTTGAGGGGACCATTTAGGTTTGGGATTTGGGGTTCATTGGTTAAGATTATTGCTAGTGTGGCATTCATCTTACTTTGTTGGGTTGTTTAATTACAAAAAAAAAAAAAAAAAAGGAGTTATGCTCATTCGATATTCACTTCATTAGTATTTGGGATTAGCATGGTTTCTTGCGTGATGTGTGGCTTGATCATCGGAGGTCATTTTGGATCGGGGACTTATTTTTCTTCGAAGGCGGGTGAGGAAACCTTTGTATGATCCTTTTCTCCATGGATCAAGGAGACACTTTGGGAGTGATGTTTGGGTTTCCTTTGACCTAGGTCAACTGGATCGTTATCCATATCACCATTCCCATCTTACTATTGACTTGCTTCGATTTGGCATCCTCAGGATGAATGGTTCGTCATCATCACTCATTGCTACACTTGTATCCCACCTTGTTTCCCTACTTTCTTCTACATCCCTTTTCATTTTCTTCTATCCTCATCGATCGTCGTCTCGCTTCATGAATGACTTGTCTTTTTTGGTGTGTACATCGCACATTGCTTAGCATTGTTCCTTATGTGTTAGTCCGGTCCTTTGCTCCACATGATTCTCCGACATTTGGCATTGCGCACACAGGGGTTTGGCATTATCTATTGGGTATTTGGGTCTTTGTTTCCCATCATTTCATTCACCTTTCACCCCTGGCCTACATTACGATCCGAGTCGTAAGACCACCCTGAGGCTATGAGATCTCGTGTTTGCTTCGACGCATTTTATATGGACAGGTTCTGTCTACTGATTGAGTACGGAATGTCGACAGGTCTCTGTTCTTGGGGAATATCGAGGGTCACATATTGCCTTTCCTTTCAGTTGCTTGCCTTAAGTCCATGATCATATACAAATGATACAGAGAGTTGGGACCGTTGATAGCACCTTAGCTTGATGCTTTGACACGTTCACACTAGGGCATACCCCCATCCTTGCATGTTGGATTTGGTTCTTACACATGTACATAGTTAGTCCGTTTCGCCTAAAGATGTTTTGGGCATCAGAGTTTGAGAAAGCCCCATATTCAGCTTGGTTTCTTCATACAATAGAGCGCTTTTGAGAGCAAACCAGGGATCAGATTCACGGTATTCATTGACCTAATAGGGATGTGCATATTGGGGCATTCCTGGGTCGTTGTTACGTTGGCTAAGCGCGGGAGCGATTGGATTTTCGATGATACATTTAAGGGTTTTTCATGGATGTTTGGGGTTTGGATGTGATGGATGTTTACATGGGTTCAGTGAGAGGGCTTGCCGGGGATGGATGTTTTGTAATGTTTGGATCGTTTGAAACGTTGCATCGTTTGTTGTGGTTTAGAAAAAGCGGTGGTTCTGCGATTAGGCATAGTCCTTCTGTACTGATCGTTCGATCTTATTTTGTTTTGGTTCTTAAAGTGTGCTGGATTCGGTCAACTGTTTTGTTTGGTTGATCAAATAACCACCATTAAAATCCTTCTTTTGTTGGTTCTCATGTGTGTTCTTGATTGGATCTATACCGCGCTGCTGCACCACCCTACACCATACCACCACCATACCACTTCTTTGGTTTCTCTGCCTTAATAAGTTTAGTCCCTTGTTTTTGTTTGAGTTCTCTGACGCTAAACGCTTCTTGATCTGCTGTAACATTTGGTTCCTCCGACGTGCTTTGGATTGAATCTTATTTTATTTGATTCTGCGCCTTCATTACGGGTTCAATCTGGTTTTGACTGTTCAGCCTTGCTTTTGGTTCAGTCCATTGTTTTGTTCTTGGGTTCTTTGAAGCAGCGGATCGATCCCTTCCTTTTGTTCCAGTTCTCACGGCATCGAGCTCGTATTCGATCTCTTACTTTTGTTTCGGGTTCTCTGGTATCGTGCCCGAATTCAATCCCTTCGTTTTGTTTTGGGTTCTCCGGAATCCCGCCCAGATTCGACCCTTCATTTGTTTCGGGTTCTCCAGCATCACGCCCTGATTCGATCCCTTCTTTTTGTTTCGGGTTCTCGACATAGTGCCGGATTCGTTCCGCCGTTTGTTGAGTTCTACGGCATCGTACTTTGATTTCCCTATCTTCACGCCGGCATCGTGTCGGATTCCTTATCTTCTCAGGCAGCCGTGCTCGGTTTATACTCTATCTTTTTGACATCATGTCAGGATTTCTATCTTCGACATCGAATTAGGATCGCTTCATCTTCACAGGCATCGTGCTCAGGTTTCTTTGAGTCCTTCAGTCATGGCGACTCAGTTCCGTTAGCCTTCGGTAGTGGGAAAGGGGACAAAATTGTTGGTCATCTGGATTCTTCACTAGAGTTCATTTCACTCTTGCATTGCTTGCACTTCACACACACGATTCACTCGTTCATTAAGTCTACCAAAGAGGGGCATGTTTATAGACCCTCAATTTTGTCCCTCAACACTTGCATTTATCCTTTTGGTGTTACACTCACCCATCGTTCTCATATGGCACAGTTAGGGTCCTTTTAGAGGCAGACGGTCTCAGGAGCCTCGGGTGGAACTGTGTGAGTCACGTTGGAGTACGTATGTAGTTAGTAGCATAGTGCCATAAGAATCAAGTAGGGCCTCCCAAGGTTTTAACTCAATCGGAGTTTATTAGAGTATGT
Source organism: Tetrastigma voinierianum (assembly GCA_016808115.1). Lineage (NCBI taxonomy): Eukaryota > Viridiplantae > Streptophyta > Magnoliopsida > Vitales > Vitaceae > Tetrastigma > Tetrastigma voinierianum. Next base: position 123,833 of record JAEQBH010002704.1, read on the forward strand.
CGAATGAGGAGCACTTGGGCTTGTTTCGATCATATCTCCCTCATCCGAAATTGGAATCGTGCATCGTTTTTTTTTTTAATGGACTCCTTGCTCTCCAAGGAATATTCTATCAAAATTTCAAAATTTTTCCCAACCGGCTCAACCGATCCTCAAAGTTTAAGTTTAGGTAGAATTTATTGGAGCAAGTTCGAATTCAGAGCACCCGAGCTTGTTTTAGCCATATCTCTCTCATATGAACTCGAAATCACAATTCCGTCTTTTTTTTTTGTTGGATTCCTTATTCTTGAGGAACATTTGTCAAATTTTCAAAAAATTTTCAACTAAGATCTCTGATTGGCATCAGATTCAATGGAGTTCTTTGAGGTTAGCTTGTATGGAGCAGATTTTGGTGGTTTTTGGGCCAAAGATCCTACTTGATTCGGGCCCCGTAGGCTCAGGATCGATCCTAAGGCACGATTTGGGTGTGTAATGTAGGATCATTTGTGGGTTTTCTTGCAGCCGCATGAGTCCGTTTGGATTCTTGGTGCTTAGAAAATGAGTTAATGTGGTAAATAACCTTGTGAATAGGAGTGTTTATGTGGAGATAGGGTCAAAGGAATGATTGGGGGGAGTTCTGGGAGATTGTGTAGAAAGTGGGTGAGCTTAGATGTTTGAAGAAATGCAAGCAAAAACATGAGGATGAAGGGGAGAAGAAAAAAGAAGCCAAGAAGAAAAAGGGAGAGAAGAAAAGAAAGGAAAAATAAGGAGAGATCCTCTAGATCCGGGTGGGAGTAGTCTCTCTCATTTTGAAGGGGATTTCCTAAAGTTTTGAGGGAGTGGATACCTGGTATTAGAGGCAGAAAAGAAGGAAGACAAAGGGGGAGTAGCCGTGAATCCTACAAGTATAAACGTTGTATGCTTCTCCCATTTCTTTTGCGCTTGTCTTTGCTTTTGATGTTTGCAACCTCGTTTTAAGGCACTAGGCATTGTTTGGGTCAATTCTCACTCATTCGGAGTCAAAATTATACACTATTTATTTTTTTGGATTTCTTACTCTGTAAGAAATGATTTTACAAATTTTGAACTTTTCCTCAGCCTCGACTAGTTAGGGGCTGGATCGACGATTCATTTATGTTATATTTTCAAAACGGCGGTTAGGGCACTAGGCATTGTTTGGTCGAGTTCTCACTCCTCGAGATTAGAAATTATTGCATCGTTGTTTTTTATTCCTTACTCTGGCTTGAGGAATGTTTTGACAAATTTTTGAGAAGCTGTTCTCAACCCGGATTGACAGGTTAGAGCAAAGATCATCCAGTTAAGTGGGTTTTGTTTCAAGAACAACAGTTAGGATGCATTGCATTGTTTGGGTCAGTTCTCACTCATCTGGGTTGGAATCATACACCGTTGCTTTTTTTGGATTCCTTACTCTGTGAGGAAGGTTCTAACAAAATTTGATATTTTTTCTCAATCGGCTCGACTAGTTGGGAAACTAAATCAGCAAGTTCGTCGGTGTTTTTAGGGATAGCATGATTTTAGTTTAATTGGAGCCTAGGACCTTTGTGAGTCAAGCCCATTCACTCCAAATCAGTGTACAACTATGTTTAGGGTCTAAAATGGGGTTTAGTTCAGGTTGATGTGGTCCCATTTTGGATTCATGAGTCGGGGTCAATGGGGGTGGGGGGTTTGGAGACACAGGTAATTACAGTGTTTTGTCGGGCCCAGATTCTTTGAGATGAATAGACATGTTTGTATAGTTGCACGAAGTGTTGTAGCATCGATAGTGGCTGAGATCGTGTATGGTTTCTTTATTTCCTTTGCTTTTGATATTTAATTTTGAGAGATTATTGTATGCCCTAAATGTGCGACGAACCTTCCCCGGCAGCTCATGGCTAGGGACCACAGGTACGTGCTTGGGCTTTGGTATTTTCATTTATATGCGTACATGGTGTTTGGACTTTGATGTTTATGGTGCATTTGAGCTTGTTGACTGACCTCTTATGCAGCGCTTGGCTAAGGACCACAGGTGCACACCCATTGTTTGTTTGGTCAAGTGTTTATGCATGTTAGATATTGAGTAGGTTGGTGTGATTCGGGTCATCTGTTTAGCCTGATTGATCGATTGATCTTTGACCCATATGATCCCATGTACCCAATTCATTAGTAGAGACCGAGTTTCAGACCTAGAGGGGTGCTACCTTGCATGGGGTGCCTTCCTAATAGGTAACCTGATCCCTGAACCCAAAAATCTAGTTTTAGGTGGGTAGCTTTTCCTAGCTGAATTAGTAGAGGGGTTCTTGTTCTTGCACTTCATTTCCCCTTAAAAAAATAAATAAATAAAAAGTAAGTGGCAACTCCAAACAAAACCGTTCCTTACCGTGGAAGGATTTTCCAAAGATCGAAAATCAACTAACTTTTACAGTAATAGGATGAGCAATGGATTGGGTAGAGATTCATAGGACATTTCCAGTTTAGATGACCTAAAAATATGAGAAAAAATGTAAAGAAAAATCCTATAAAATACTATCCATTTTTTCCTCCACATTTGTTCCCTTTGAATTTTCCATGTTATCCAAACTGAGGAAAATTATTTTCCTCATTTGCTTATTTTTCCTTTCCTTAACATTTTCTTGCTTTCAAATGAAACCAGAGAGAATCTTATGTCTAAAAACATGGAGGTCATTTTGACCTATTTTCTTAATCATTTCAACTATCAATTTCCCAAAGATTAAAATGAGAAGTAAACTCAAAGATTTATCACTCTGCAGTGATGCCTTTTCAATGGAGCGGGATTGGGTGTTCAGTTGGGGAGTTTGCTGGCAGCTCTGGATCTTGGACTCCTCTGTAAAGCAGAATAAAAGAAAGGATCAGACGGGGCTCGCCGCTTTACCTCTCCGTCTAAGTCAATTCTTCCGTTGGAAGAGAGAAGATCATTTAGCAGGAATGAAGTTTGTGTGTAAGTCTGTCTTAGCTTTCATATGGAGTGGCTCATTATAATGGATTCAGTCAATGGTTTTCCTAATTGGATATGATCTGGGCATGTTGTCTTTCCTGAGTTGGATGATGACACTGAATAGTATGTAACTAGTTGAAGGATGATACTGAATAGTATGTTTCCTTGTTGGAGGATGATACAATATTTCTCCCAGTGGATAGGAGATTTTCTTTCCTTATCGTAAACCGATTAATAAGGGATAATTGATGGGCAATAATTAGGAAATATCTTACTTTCTCAATTAATGGAGATTGGGTGTTTTCCCACAATATATGGATTCATAGAGCATGTGACACCAAGGCAGTTGGGCCCTCATTTGGGCTTGCATGGGCTTAACGTCTTGGGCCCTCCTTTTGTGTACAAACCCCCATTGGTGCCCCGCCGGCTAAGTGGCGTGGCCACGGGTTGTATCGCTTCTCTAATCAGGCGTGATATCCACGTGGTTACTTAGGAAGGGTTTGATTATTTTATCGCTCTTTTTATTGTCTTTGCCAATTTAAGCGACTTGGTTTTAAAGTGTGCACATACAGGTAGGCTACTTGGCTCTACAGGCTATTCTACCTTTTGGGCGGCGAGGCCTTCCTAAGGCTATTAAACTACAAAGTGACGGTGGGCTCCTGGGCCATTGAGGCCTTCCACAGAATTTGTCGCTCGCAAGCGAAGCTCTTGGGCTCCACGAGCTTCGATGACTGGTTTATGTTGTTTTGTTGACTGCAGACGGAAGATGCCGGGTGCTGATGATGGCGACATGGTGTAGTGACGTGCTCTGAACTAAGCCCCTCTTTGAGTGCTAGCTACTTGGCCGATGGCTGCATAGCTGTTGGTTCCTTTCTACCGGACGAACTCTTGAGTGCGAGCTGCTTGCCAGCTCAGTGACTATTGGCCTTTTTAAGTTATTCATTTCTGGCCAGCATATGGATGAACCTAATGCGTTGGGGCGTGAAGCGGTTGGTTCGCTGTTGCAGGTGAACTCTATGACCTATGAACTCTGCGACCATCCAGCTGCATGCACCCGTTGGCATTCGATACGGCCCGAGCTACTTGGCTCCCAGCGGGCTGACAGGCTCGACAGCGCTTTTTGAGTTGTTACGCTCACAACGAGCGGAAGAGCGTGAATCTATTTGCCCGACCTGCGTGGCTGCCAACCGAACGGTGGATTGGATGGGCTGTTCTGGCCGAACTCACCGGCGGCTCGTGGCTGTTGTTAAGAAGGCCCCCAAATTGCTGACATCTGACCGCCAGCCAAGTGACCGCGGCTGTTTGGGACATGGCCCAGGCTCTGGCTCTTGAACGCCCAGCTCGTGACGTACACTGTTATTTTGTTGTTGTATTGTATGCTGTTTGTTTACGCGACGGTGTTTTTGCGACGGGTGATAGTTAATATTGATGAGAAGTACTAGTGTGTTTCGTGTTTATATTAATTAAACTAAATTCTTAGAATCACCAAATTCATGTATTATGTTCTTTGGCTTGTTTTGATGATTCCTTTATGAACCTAAATCTTGAACTCTGGAGCTTCGCCAACCAAATTATTCATGTGTTTTGAGTGGTCCACATCTGTATTAGACTCTTGTCTGACTCTTGACCATGTTTCATGGACCTGTTGAGCCAGCATTTAGACACAGACTCTTGAAACCAAGTGTTCATAAACTGTTTGAGTGAGGTTCAGCTCTGTGAAGACCTCAAATTCTTGAAACCATGTTCTTTGTGCTTTTTTGAAGCCAGTTCGGCTATATTGAGCCGACTATTCAGACCAGTGATGGCCTGACTCGGGTGACCATGGCTGTTGGAGGCAGAATGTTGGGCTCTTTGAAGGCTCTTGGCTCAAGGTGTTAAACCTTTGAACATATGACCTTAGGCTTTCTTGTGAGCTACATTTATGGTGGATGTTGACTCAGCTTTGCATGCGTCCTTGCTCCGATAAAGTGGGAGACGAATGCGATGGAGAGTTCTGTGAACGATGAGACGGAGGACGGCGGGAGTCTGTTAAACCAAGCCAAAGTTGGGTCCTTTAGATTGATAGCGAAGGCTCTTGCACACGTCTGAGATCCCACGATACCATGTAGTTCCATCTTATTTTTGTACGTGTGCAGGTGGTTTATGGTCTTTTGTCAGGTCGGCGATGGAATCTAACGGCGTTCCCGAACTTCTGGAAGGGAAGTGCGACACCGTGATGGTAGAATTCGATTTGTTATGCCAGGTGATCCATGGAGACTGGAGTTCGGCCTTTTACCATTACCTTCATGTCATTTGATTTCTTGGATGTCCACGAACCTTTGCTCCATGACCTACCATGCGTTCTGATCCTCTCAGGAAGGGTTGATGGGATCGTGACACTTCTATGGTGTGGCTAGTTTCCCTTCTCTGTCGACTTCTCGGCGAGGGTCGAGTTACAGCTCTCCCTCGGTAACAAGGTTTTTGGGCTTGTCGGGCTTATCGTGTCTCTTGGGGCGTCGTGTTGGTGAGTTGTTCACGACTCTTTCGGCCAAGTGTTGGTTTGTGACGTGGAGCGCCTCCACCTCGTCTGTGGCGCCGGTTTCTGTGTTGCTCTGGGGTTCCCGCACAGCTTTCTAACGCTACCCGGAGGTCGCTTATCCACGCCGCCCGCCGGGTCTTACATTCTTATGATTAGCCGCCCCCGGCCAGGTTCGAGTTGACAACACCACGTTGAGAAGTCGCCATTTGTAAAGAAACTGCCGCTCCTACGCATTCCGCGCCAACCGATGATGCCTTTTTCAAACTTAACCGGTCAAGGTGGCGAATTACTACTTGGCCGCCCGGCTTCCTGATGCCGGACTCTCCGCGAAACAAGAACTAAAAAGGACGGGCAGGCTCGCCTGCTCCTCCGATGCCTAAGTCACTCTTTCCTGCAAAGAGAAGATCAACCGCTGTAGAACGGCCTCAGGTAAAGTCTCGCGCATCTTCTACTACGGTGGCTGGCATTATACATGATCACGATGTTTCTAATCGTGACATGATACCGAATAAGATGCTTCTAGTTGGATGATGACACTGAATAGTATGTAACTAGTTGAAGGATGATACTGAATAGTATGTTTCCTTGTTAGAGGTTCTTTCCTTATCGTAAACCGATTTAATAAGATAATTATATACACCAGAAATTTCTTACTTTCCGATCGGGTGGAGATTAAAGTTTTCCTAATATGGATTCCTCGGGTCACAAATTTTTATAATGGTAATGCATTTCATTTCTGTTTCGCATTGGGCTTACTAAAGCTCATTAGCTCGCTACTTATTATTTCAAACCCCATCAACTACATTATCAACAAAACACACCAACAAAAGCAGCAATGTAAGAAATTTTCAACAAAAAATAGTCCAATGTAAGAGGGTTACCAGTTGTAGAGTAGACTGGAGTATTAGAAGAAGAGATGGGGCAAAAATCACTAGATTTTCTCCAACCCCTAATGCCCTCACCGGAAAAGGAGAAGGAGAACAACAAAGAAATGGAAGAAATTGGTACGGTTAGCGTATTTAAAAATGAACGCGATAATGTCGCTGTTTTCAACTACGACATTTTAATTTCTTAAAATTATAATGCTGTCATTGAGGACAATGTCATTTGCTTAAAAAAAATTTATAAAAAGTCTCTTTATTCGTGACAATCCATTATTTCGATTAAAAGATTATAAAGTCAAAGGCTGGCGACAACGACGTTTGCTTAAAAAAATTGAAGACAACGATATTTGTTTAATTATTATCTATATGAGCTAAACGAACTAGATTTGATAATAATTTCAAATATAAATTATTTTAGTAATTTTAAAAATATATATATATATATATTATTTTAATTACAAACTCAACCATCTTTCCATTTTCCATCCAGAGAGAGAGAGAGAGAGAGAGAGAGAGAGAGAGAGAGAGAGAGAGAGAGAGGACATATCCTGAGATTCCTGACCTTACTCATCTCCATAATCATCGTATCTGATTTTCTTTTTACTGATTGGTGAATCACCATCTCTTGTTGTTTCAATTTTCAAAGTGGGTCAACTCTCCAACGTATCTGATTTTCTTTTTACTGATTGGTGAATCACCATCTCTTGTTGTTTCAATTTTCAAAGTGGGTCAACTCTCCAACGACTTCTTCATCAGCCCATAAATTCCACTTCTTTAGGAGTTTCAGCAAAACTAAGGCGAATTCCTCCTCTTTCACCTTCCTACGTTGTTAAAGCTTCCATGGCTGAGTCTCCCGCCAAGGCGCTCCGCCGGATTCTTGATTCTCCCGGGGTTCACTGGGCCCTGCCTGCTCTGGAGGCTCTCAATGCGAAGCTTGTGGAAAGAGCTGGATTCGACTACTGTTTTACTAGCGGTATGTGACAATGTGTGTTATATTCGGTGGATGTTTCAGTGGTTTCATAATGTGGTTTGTTTTACTGATTTCGCTATATGGATATTGCTTGATTGGTTCGTATGTATGTGCATTTTACTTGCTTTGGTGGATTTCACTACTGGGTATTGTTTAATTGGATTCCCTGTTTGTTTATCTGGTTTGTTTCAGTGGTTTCATATTATGGATCTTATAAGATTTCGTTAATTTTTGGGGCCTGTGAATGTGGAGCATGATTTTGGGGAAATCCATCTGATGCACATTGTGAAAAGAATAAACTATAAAATTGATGAAGAAAATGTAGTACTGAAGTAGAAATTGATGATAAAGGAAGGAGAAGGAAATTAGGAACAGTAAATGAGCCAGTGTCTTTGCACAATTATCCAACTCAGATGCCATACCAGTGTCTGTTGAATGTTGGCAGGGTTACATTGCAAGAGCATTCTGTGATGCAAGATGGGGAAGAAAACGCCTTCTAAATCTTAATATTATGACCTGGAGATGAACCCCCCCTTTTGTCTAAGAGGGATTCCATTCTTAGTTTGCTGGGAAAGGCCGACCTCAAGCCTTTCCCTCTTAGCTGGCACCAGTTTTCTGTCCCATCTTGCAAGACTCTCCCTCTGTTATCCAGCCATTCCCTCCAACACCCTCTTAGCATGTGGCTAACACACAACAAGGTAAATTTCTGTCTGTATTTTTCTTTGTGAAAAAAGGATGATGATTTGATTAAATGACCTTTTGAAACCCAATTTTTGAAATCTGACCCTTCAACAGTTTTTAGCTTGATTTTGAGAAAAATGACCTTTTCTTGCAAAATAACCCTTTCTTTTAAGGGACAATGTAAATATATGAAATAGAGAAAAACATTTTTGTCTAAAATGGGTTATTTTTCAAGAAGAAACATGGGAGAGGTTAGATTCAAAGTTTTTGTATGTTAAGGTTTCAATTTTTGTTTCCACTAATAAACAAGGATCCTCATCATGGTTGGGTCCTTCAAAGTTCATTTATGGTTACTAAAACCAAGGGTGACTTAGAAAGAACCTTAATGCAAGTTGTTAAAATGGTAGTGCCAATGCTGGTTTGCAACCTGGTCAGTTGTTTCGCACCCCGAACATTTTTTTTCGCGACCAATGGTGCCAAAATGAGGTGCCATTTTAATAATTAAATGTTTTTTTTTTATTAAAAATATAATTAACTTAATCTGCTATATTTTAACCCGTATATTTTTTCTTATAACGATCAGAATTTAACTGATATATTCAGATAAGAATAATTTCAAATTTCAAATTTCAAATTTCAAATTTTGTCCGGGCCGGGAATTTGAATTTCAAATTTCAACCGTTGAAATTAAATTTGAAATTTTAACCGCTAAAATAAAAATTTTAAAAATTATAATTGCCTATAAATATGTGATGTTTTTTTCATGTTTTTCATCCAACTATCTTGGCGCCTCTTTCAAGCTTCCAATATCTCCTTTCTGGGCCGCTTATATCCTTCTTCATATTTTCGCTCATCAAGTGATATGAATTCGCTTTTCCTTAATATTTGCGAGAGATTCTCAATATCAAGAAGATAATGATGATTTGGATGTGGTTGTGGCGTCGCGAACTAGAAGGTCCGAAGGGTTTAGTGAAGGACGGGGCTAAGAAGGCATCGCGGGTTCCGCTCTGTGCCACAATCCGCGAATCGCAGAGTCGGGGCGTCACGAAAGACTCCATCACGATCAAGCCATACCCTCGCGGTATATGATGCTTTTTCAAGGAGGTTCCGAATGAGTCGCCCTCTTTTCTCTTCTCGAATAGTAAATGAGGTTGGAACAATATGATCCATACTTCATTCAAAGAACAAGATGCCGGGCTGAGTTCCTGGCCATTAACCTTCAAGATAATACCGCTATGTAATTCTCGGGGCCACGAACACCTGCCAGATTCGCAGACGAATACATCGACCGGAGAAAGCAATTCACTTACGGAGAGTCCGGTAGCGCTTGCGAAGCTGCGACAATGCTCGCGACCATTACCCGAGCAATACCAAACAATATCGATATCGCTTCGATCATACAAACTTGGGAACAAAGCGCTTTCCCTAAGAGATGTTAAATATTGATCATGATGCATCAGTTGGAAAATCGGGTCTCTACCGCTGCGGGCAAGGTATGTATATCGGGTCATCACACGAACCAACAATCATTTGTAGTTCGCAGATCTCAAGATCTGATATGGCATGCATTCTTTCGTTTACCTCGTCTATCAATGACATAAATGTTCTAGATAGTCCCCGTTTTACATTATTAGCAAATTAATGGGTGTTCCTCCGCTTAACTATATAATTAATGGTCATAAGTATAGAATGGGATATTATCTAGCTGATGGTATTTATCCAAACTGGTCAACATTTGTAAAAACAATTCCCTGTCCACAAGGTTTGAAGAAAAAACATTTTGCTAAAGCACAAGAGCTCCAAGTAAGAAAGATGTAGAAATGTGGGCATTCGGGGGTACTTCAAGCTCGTTGCAATCAGGCGCGGACCGGAAGACGTGCTGGGATGGCAAAACACTTGCAAGTATTATGAAAGCGCATAATAATGCATAATATGGTCATTGAGACTAAGGAGATGTCGGGTGAATAATGACTTTGATGGAAGTGATGCAACCGCCGTAGGCGTTCGCGCGTATACACCGTAATTAGAAGACTTCAGTAAACTCATTATCGATCGTGGATAGTGTTACTCATTCTTACCCCCAATGATCTTACTTTAACATTTGTGGGAACGACATGGCAACTAACAAATTCTATCAATTTCAAGCGAGTTGTTTTTTCAATTCCACTTCAATTTCATGTTGTATTTTAATTCCAAATTTCAATATCATGTTGTATTTTTAATGAAGCAATTTCAATTTCATGTTGTATTCTAATTTCAATTCCAATTTCATGTTGTTTTTTCAATCAATTTCACTTCAAGTTATATTTTCAATTCCACCGCGAACATAATAAATAGTGACTACAAATTAAAAATAATAGCAACATAATAAATAACAACTAAAAATTAAAACCCTGCTTTTTTCATAACCTCTATCTTCAAAGTTATCTCCAATATGTTGCGTAAAACTTCCATTCTTTCATTCCAGTGGTGATGATCTAGTGATCTTTCGACGATCGGTTTGCTTCTCTTTGTTTTAAGTTGTTTCTTGAAGCCTTTACACTTGATGGCCTATCGAGGTTAGAAGGCGGCGTTCAGTGTCATCCACTCAGTATGGGTTGGATAGGAAAGTTCGACATGAGGCGATCCGACGGGACTACCGATTGAATGAGTTTTGCTCTCTTATTCTTTGGTCAGTTAGTAGTCCATTTCCGCTCCGTTTTCAATATATTCAACAATGCTCGTATTGAAATGGTTTCCGATTATCTTAGCAAACATTTCTTTTGCTTCATCAACCTAAAAAACATATGAAATTATTCGGTTAATAGTTCAAATATCAAAATCATTTTTAAGTGTCTAAAATAAAAGTTTATATCTTACATTATTTTGCTTTCGATTGTATCCACTTTGTCGGAGGCTTTCAATTTGACTATGAAAGCGGAATAAATTCTTGCACATTTGCATTTTATACTCCACTCAACTGACTTTTAATAGAAGATTGAAACTCTCCATGATTGCCTGTGGAGTTCGAAGTATTCTGATATTCTTTTGGAATGTACCACCTTGTTGTTCATTCCCGGTAAATGCATCTGCTTGTATTAAATGGCAGACACAATTAATTTATCTTCTTCTGAGAGAAGTTCTTTTGTTCTTTGCGATTTTCAATCTTGGAAACGACTTCATTTGTGCGTGGCAAATCTTGTGGGATTGCTTTGGATAGTATCATCCATGTGCCGTAGGTGTCGTTCGCAGCAAAATCGGTTAAAGAAGCAGTACCTTCTATAGATCCATCTAAAAAAAATAATTATAATCAATTAATAAGATAAGCAATTTACTCACAGTATACAAATAAATCTTACAAAATATATAATTAATTTATTAATTAGCAATTTATCAATTAAAAAATTATCAATTCATGTTTAAATTTAAATCAATTTGTCAATTTAAAAAAGAATGACGATTTTTAATTCAAAAATTATAATTAATTTAAATAATGAGCAATTTATAAAGTTGCCAAATTAATACATCGGATATAAAATTTATAATTAATGTAAAATATTTGCAATTAATATAACCCATTTAAAAATCAAAAATTGAAATTAAAAAAGGAAAAATTGCAATTTATCAAGCAACGACCAAAATATAATTTCAATTTGGAAAGAAATAACCTTTTTTTCGCAGCCCTATTCCTCTTACCATATACACTTTTGCTTCTCCTCGAAACACGACTCTTTCTTGCTCTTCCTCTTCCTCCTCCTTCTTTCTTCCTCTTCCTCCACTCTACGACACGGCACTCAGTTCACGCAAGGGCTAGGGTTGAAATTACAGGGCTGGGGAGAAGACGTTCAAAGAGCTAGGGTTAGGGGTTTCGCTCGTGAATGCAAAGGTGAGTTCCTTTTTCCTTTAGTTTTGTCCCCATTTAGCAGATTTTCAAATGGAATATAGCCGTTGAGAGATCCGTTGGTACATACGAGGATCCGTCAAGCGGCTGTGCGCATCCTCCTCTTTCTCTCTATGGTTGCCGTATGGCACCCCTGACATCCGCGGATGGCATTTTGCCACCTTGGATGCCATCTCCGTTGGAGCATGGTTTTTGGTTTCTGGGGTGCCATTTTGGCAGTTACGGATATGGCACCCCTGATAGCAACTCCCGTTGGAGTTGCTCTTCTTTACACTACAGTGCTATATATCCTTCGTAATCCAAGATTCTCGTGGGAGAAAGGAAGCGAATCACGAGCCATGCCTCTCTTCCACCGCATCTTGGTGTTCACCCGCACCTCTAGGCCATGTTAATGACGCCATAATCCCGATGGGGACCATTGTTTCACGATACAAGATACTTCTTGATTTCATGCCTTAGAACATGTTAATAATTTGGTTTATTAGATTACAAATGTTTCTATCTTGCATGGATTGAACACTCTTTCAGTTTAAGGGCCAAACGAGTTGGAGATGATTGTTTTCCTTGTTTCTTTTCCAATAGGATTGATTGTTTGTTATTTTATAGCATTGGGATTTAATTTTTTTGAGATCCATTTTCATGAGTATTATATTTTTTGTTGTAGACTATGATTGTTCCTTATCATGATCCCAAAACACAAAAATGAAAGTCAATGGATCAATATTTTAGTTTGAATTTATCTCTTTTAAAGTCTTGGTTTGAATTTAATAATCACTAATACGTTTTTGGATAACCCTATAGAATAATATGCCTTAACTAGAATTGATTTTAAGATGAGCTATCGTAGGAATTATTCGAGGCGGTGAGAAGGACTTTGAACTTCACAAATTTTATTTTGTTGGGAGTTATTGTTCAAAGGTGTTCTTGTTGAGCGGTTTACTCAGATGGACAAATTTATAAATTACGTTTCTTGCTTAATGAAAATTTCTTGCTTACTTATCAAAAAATTATTTATGTTTTATGCTTTCATTAGGGTTTTCAATATCGAATTTTGCTGGGTGGGCTTGCCCGGATGTAGGTCTCATTTCCTTTGGAGGAAATTATCAGACAGGGTGACAATCATCAGTGTGTCAATTCCCATCGCGGATGGGGATAATGGATATGGGAATCACGGTAAATGTTAAAACTGACTTCTCGGAGATGCTATTCAGGTAGCTGCGAGGATCTTTCTTGAAGATCGGGTTGATATCATTGAGAAAATTTTGATCTCTTCATCACTAGTTCCTTTGTACCAACATTATATTCCATGTCTTTCATTTGTGCTCAATCTGCTCTCTCTCTCTCACACACAATCCGCACTCATCAAGTTTGTGGCTGTAGTTTTAACTCATGATTATCTTGGGAGGAGAGTTGGTGGTCTTGATATTGATTGTCATATTTCTTTGACATTATTCCCGAATTGGTTCACCCTTTAATAAATGTTATACAGATTAAAAGTGTGATTGTAGGATCACGAACACAAGCTTGCGAGTCTAATTCAACGAGACAATAGATGATACTGATGTGGATATTTAAGTTTATATCAAATAATAAAAACTTAAATCATATATAATCACACACACACACACACACACACATACATACATACATACATACATACATACATACACATATATATATATATATATATATATATATATATATATATATATATATGGCAGTAATGGAAGGTCCTGCCGCATCATCGTGAGAATTCTTGTCGAGGCGGATGGGAATCACGAGGTTCTTAGACCAAAATCACATAGAGAAATAGACATGCTATTATATCCTTGAACTTTGAGAAAGAAGATATGGAAAAGCTATTTAACAAGCACATGATATTGATGAGAGGCAATAGATTGTGTAAGATTGTTCCTTTTGGCTCTTGATTGAGCACCATGGTCTGTGTACATTGGAATAGTGAGGTAGATAGGTGAAGTACAACCAAGGGCGTGTTTGGTTACAGTTTTTGAAAATTGTTTTCTATTCTAAAAGACAAAGAGAACAAATAGGAGATCATGTTTGGTTCCCAGTTTTTTTTTTTTTTTTTTTTGTTCTGAAAAACACAAAGAACATAGAAAACACTAAATTCAGATAATAAGAATAGTTTTCAGAGAATAACAAAATGATGTTCTCTATGTTTTCAAAAACTATTCTCAAGAACAGTTTTTAAAAAGAAGAACCAACCAGGCCCCAAATCTCTTTGTCTGATATTAGGAATCCTGGGATGTATATCCTTAAACCCCTGCTCCTTACTTGAGAGAATATTTCAAACTCAAAGTTGCAGAGTCAAGCAGGCTGAACAACTTTAAATGATATAGAGAAGTGAAGTAAATGTAAAGTGTTTATACTTGATTCTATCCCTGATTGCAACTAGTGAGTGGTTAAAATGAAGGTTTGCCTTTCACTTGTGATTGAGGGGTATGCTCACTAGTATGACAAGGAAACTGGGATTTCTTAAGAGATTGTTTTGATGACTACATTGTCAGTGGACCTATATTGTGTTCAACAGAAGATTGAATTTTGTTGAGTATCACATTTTTTTTTTATCCGATTGTTGAGTATCACATATTATTCTATAGTTATTCTTCATTATTCTTTTCCTTTTTTATTTTTATTTTATTCTTATCTTTTTTTATTTTCACTTTATTCTTATTTTGTTTCCTTTTTTATTATCTTATTTCACATATAAATATGTGTATACACATGTATTCTAATTAAATGAAATACGAGAATTCTTTCTCTTTTTACATGGTATCAGAGCCATAAAGAGATTAGAGAGATTAGGGTTAGGGTTTAGCTTTGTAGTCAATTCCAACAACCCATCTGACGACCATGTCTCATTCCGGTACTCATCTGACAATCGTGTCTCATTTTGGTACTCATTTGACAATCGTGTCTCATTTTGGTACTCATTTGACCCCCAGATCCATCCATTGGATAGGATTAAGTACATGATTAAGTATATTTGTAACAAACTTGGTGTATATAACTTATATGCTCCAACTTGAGGGGAGTGTTGAGTATCACATATTATTTTGTAGTTATTCTTTATTATTCTTTTCCATTTTTATTTTTATTTTATTCTTATCTTTATTTTTTATTTGTATTTTTATTTTGTATCCTTTTCTAGTATCTTCTTTCACATATAAATATATGTATAGACATGTATTCTAATTAAATGAAATACGAGAATTCCTTCTCTCTTTACAAACTCGAAAAGGGGAAGAACTTGCCTAAATTGTTGTGCCTATAACTCAAGGTGACAGCAGAGATTGATGGATTTACAAATCATGGAGCTTATGATATTTTATACTCTTAATGGTTTTCATTTATACTCTTGTAAATCTTCATTTTATACTTTAAGGAATCTATCAAATATATATATATATATATATATATATATATATATATATATATATATATATATATATATATATATATATATATATATATGGCTATGAATGTATGGACAAATTAACCTAATTAGAGGGCACTAAAATGAACTTTAACACTATGTTCTTTGTTTTGTAGACTTGGGACACATATTATTTCGAAACAAAACCTGTGACATAAGAGACTAGATTATTATGAATTTTTACTTGGGATTTAAAGTTCTTTTGAGAACTTTTTAGTTTAAATGGGTTAGCATCACATCAAATGGTCTACCTTTGTGATCATTGTTCTTGTCCTTTTTATTATATATATATATATATATATATATATATATATATATATATATATATATATATATATATATATATATATATATATATATCAGAAAACAACCTATTCTTTAAACTGAATTGATTGTTTTCATTAATAACTTAAGCTTTTGGAGTCAGAAGTATGCTTTCTTCCTCCACACCCAATTTTGTCAAACAGACCATTTTGTTCGTTATTTTCTAATTACTAAAAGGAACAAACATATGCATAACTTTTGTCTTTTGACAAATTATAATCATCATCCACCCATAACCATTTCTACCATACAGTTCTTTAGAATCTCTACCATAATAATCACCTTCAGGACCATATGAGTCCCCATTTCTACCATACCAGTCATCATCTCTGCTGGCCCATTCTCTTTCTCTCCCATAACCATTTCGATCTTCATCTCTTCCATAGCAGCCTTCAAATCGATCATCATCATAACGATCACCATATCCACCATAACTAGAATTTGAATTAGGCCTATACATACCACCTGCTAAGCTTGTGTTGAGAAACCTGATCGCAAAAACAAAAAATAAATAAAACAAACCATAAATATCATACATAGGTAATCTCCATCATTTTATTTTTTTCCTAATTTTTGTTACTCCCTGTTGTCAATCTAATAGGGTTTGATACCAGTTATAAACCCAGTACGCATAGTGAAGCTAATGTTTGCTGACAATATGATGAATAAGAAATAATAAATATTTACACATGAACAAGAAATTTATAAACCCACATGATCTGAGTTTTTATTTGATTTTTCTTTGCTTTCTTATGTTTTTGTCACTGACTTGTTACATCGTGTGGTGGTTCTCGTTAGTTTATTCGTCGGTTTTTATGCGGATGATTGTTTCAATAAGATAGAGAAGTCATCAAATCCTGTTGATCAATATCTTCCGTCGAGACTTGGAATCCTAGGTATTAGAGGTGGAGTGGAGTAGACCATAGAACACGTTGTAAAACCCTAGTTTCAATCTATAACCTCTTAGTGTTAAAAGATGGATTAGAGAGGTACAATAAATCTATATATTAGATTAATTGAATCCCATGGCGTTAGAGAATTATCAATTTAAGGTTGACGACTAAATTAATGTAACGTCCCGGTCCCGAGACAAGTGTACAGTGTAACACCCCAAAAAATACCCTAGTAGTTTTCGGACTTGTTTAGGGTATATTAATAGCTTAATGGAATTTTTAGGGAGAAATAAAATAAAGACCAGTAGATAATATTAGAGACAAAGAATTAAAGTGGTCATTACCATAGGACCTAGTGGTCATAAATGAGAAAAGACTAGGGGTTAATATCTAAAATGCTTGAAAATGAAATGTAAATAGAAGGAGTTATGGGATTAAGGCAAATAGAAAAAGATGAATGAGGAAATAAAAGAGAAATGGGGGGACCAAAATGCAAAATGAAAAGTTAAAAAGCAAAAAAATGGGTTTTTTGACTTGGCCAAACATAGCCTTAACAAGAGCATGAGTTAAGATCAAGAATTGGTCTCATTTGGAGAAAGACCAAGCGTAGAGAGGGAAGAGGGGAGAGGAAAAGAAGAAGAAGAAGAAGAGAAAGAAGAGAAAGAGAAAGAAAGAAAAGAAAAGAAAAGCAAAGCCAAAAGGTATAGAACTAACCTTGGGTATGAATTCTAGTATGGATCATATGGAATTTGTATAGTTATTATCTGCCAAACTAGGGTTTGCTAGGATTTCATCCTAAACCAATAATTATGGAAAGTAAGGTGGATAAAACCTTAAAGAGTACAAGAAGCATGAAATCCTCTCTTTGAGGATGAAGCTACATCAGTTAATGGCAAATAATTGATTCTGAGTTTAGAATAAGCCTAACTAATCTACATGTTAGGATTATGTATGGGTTAGGATCCATATTATAGTGGAGTTTGAAGTAATTCATGATAGATTTTGAAATAAGATAGAGTAGTGAAAGAGGATTTGAGTAGAAAAGAGATTACAAGATGCATAGTAAATGGTTTGAGGTGTATATGAAGTATAGAGTTGGGTGGGTAAGAAAATGTGGAAAAAAGTCTGAAAGAAGCGTTAAAATAAGTCGAGCACATGTCTTGGTACATGTAATGCTCTGTTTTCAGTTGACCGATTTTAAATATTTAGACATAACTTGCTCATTTCTTACCCGATTTGAGTGATTCAAGTGGATAATTAAAATGGACTTCAAGGAAAACCAAACATACAAAAATAGGCATCGTCAAATTCTGACTCTAAGTGGCCCATAAATTCACTCAAAGTGGGGCTATGCGCAAGCAAATTCCTGCATCAGTTTGATCATAGAGTAATCTGAGTTATTTAGAGCATAACTCGAGTTCCGGTGCTCCGAATTGGGTGATTCCAATTGCAGAAGAAACCTTATAACCATAGCTTCAAATGAGTGAAGCAATTTCAAATTTATGAAGTTAAGACCCCCATAAATCAAGGATATGATAGGTGATTCGATGGGTTAACCAAATTGGCATAAAACATGTTGTAACGTATTTGATGTGGTTGAGGGCCTTAGAAGGAATTTTAAATTGAAAATTTAAAGATGTCATTGGATATATAAAGGACTGATCTGGAGGATTTCATAAATTTTGAAGATCGTTTGAATAATTTTGGGTCATAAAGTCTATAAGTATTGTTGGAAAAAGGTTGGCCAAAATGAGTGTTTTTAGGGGGCTTTTAGTGCTCAAGGATGAATTTGTTTATTTGGCTTTAAATATGAATGTGTATGAGTGAATTAAAATGGAAGTTATGATTAATGTGTAGTTGTGGTTTTCTTAGAAGGCACGGGACGGCGTCTGAGCCTCATAGAGGCAGCGAAGGGAGTGAGGATTCAAAGATCAGTGATTCGCCGCCAGATCCTTCAATTTCATGTAATTGGTTGGTATTTAGTAATAGATATGGTAGTTAAGTAATCTAAAAGAAAATATTTGAAAAGGAGTTTTAGAAGTTTCAAAACAAGTTAGATTTGTGCTTTTGACACTAAGTAAATGTAGTTTTAAAACATATATATTCCTTAAGATATAATGATTTAGCGTTATGTGTGAAACTTGATAAATTCCGTCCATGATCGCTCACAATAAAGAAAAATTAGCACTATGCGACGATGCGAAAATTTAGGTAGTAGTTATAGTTTTCATAAGTATAAGGCGCTCGATCGCGATGCAAACAATTCCATACGTAGTTGGCTATTTGTATAGTTTGGCACTACATGGCGTCGATAAATTCCATACCGTAGTTGCTTGAGGTTTTAGCACTACAATTGCGATCACGATGGGAATTCCGTGTGTAGTTGCTCGGTGGTAAGCTTTAGCGCGCTACGTGCGATCTCGACCAGTCAAATAACGTAGTGGTTGAAATGACAGTAAGCTTCACGTTAGGCGTTAGTTTTAAATCTTTGTGATGGTTAAACTAATTAAAGGATATACATAGGGGTTTTGATAAATTATATAAAATAAATGTTAAATTGTCATGTTACGTATATGATATATATCTTCGTTGCACTCGCTTGTTTGTTCATTTGTAGCTATTTATATTCCACTATTGCTATCGCGGACGACAGGGCGTCATCATTTTGTTGTCTATATAGGTGGGCGATTTATGACCTATGATGTAAAACTTTATGTATGAGATGGAGATGTAATTGAACAACATATACTTAGATTTTGAAATTATATTTGTAATTATCTTTTGTAAAATATGCATGCATGGTTTAGAGAAAAACGAGGTTGCGAGGAGATTTTAATTGGATTAATCCTTATCTTATATTTTGATGAGGACGGAGGTCCTTTATGATTAACAGTTAAGTTTTTGGAAATATTGGGAGTTTATTCTTTTATATACATGTGATTTTGTATTTGGGGCTTGACCACAGATGCGGTCACGTTATGCTGCTGGGATTTACGTTAAATCAAAGGTGTGATTTGATAGAAAAGTGAAATTTTATAACCCGTTTTTGAAGCCGGTTTTAGTGGTTTAGACAGCTTCATGGTAACTTGTCAATCGAGCAAGCAGGCAGGAGGTTATTGTGGAGTTGCCGGCAGATTTCCTGTCATAGGAAGAGAGTGCAATCGAGTTGGTATCTCAGGCTTCGGGTTCTCGTTCGAGTTGAAAGAAAGTTTTAGAAAAGTTTGAACTATTTGCTAGAGTGTATTACTTCTAGTTATGCTTAAGGCATGAAGTTATTACGTAATACACCTCATTCTTGATTTCAGAGTTATGTTTTCATTTGTTTGCATAAGCTAAAGCATAGTTATAGTACTTGAATTCAGCATATTATGAATATGCATTAAATTGTAAAGTTAAATATTGCATAGAATTATCATGCGGATTATATTGGTTAGTGGTTGAACTTGGAAATTTGGATTTGTTGTCTGGATGGTGTGCTAGCGTCGCATTGGCTATGCGTCGAGTCGATGCGAGGGCCAGCGACGAGCGATCCGCGAAGCACCCACACGGATAAAGCGAGGTTGACGGAGTGCAGTCGACGTGCGGGAAAGTTCTGCACGCACAGTAGAAATCATAGTCGGTCTGAGCCTGCCCGCTGACCTATTCCATGCGGATGGAACAAATGTACGGTGCTAGCGGCGGCCCGCCGGCGACCCGCGAGGTACGGGATATCGATTGACGCGCCCATAAATTGGGCGCCGAAGCCGTATGATGGTAGCGGAGACCCGGAGGCGTTATCTTGGATAGAGAGGCAAGCGAGATTTTTTTCGGATGATGGGGTGTGAGAGGAGCGAGAGGGTCTCTGATACGCCTTCCTGTAAAGATCGCGCCAGGATTTGGTGGAAGGCGCATCGGGAGGAGAGCACCCGGAGGGTGTCATATGGGGATTCAAGAGAATTTGCGAGGAGAGATTTTTTTCTAAAGCTATAAGATGCAGTTGAAGATTTTTATAGATTGGAGCGGGGAACTCCCTCGGTCTTTGAGTACGAAGAAGTTTTTCGAGAATTGATTCTTTAGTTCCTTTCTTCGCCAGAGAATGAACAGAAGATCAGCGGATTTATGGCGGAGTCTTAACCCGCGGTTAGGACCATAGTGACATCGCATCACATACGGATATAGGAAGTTGGTGGGCTGACCACCAAAGTAGACGAGTGCCTGAACCGCCTGAAGTCAAGTCACAATTCAATCGAGAGGAGCTGGACGGTAGCCATCGGGGAGAGGCCCCGATGGATGCCTAGAGTGGTCGACCGGCGCATGGATCACGAGTCGGCCAGTCGAGACCCCGAGGCCGGTCGAGTTGTTCGAGTCATCGCGGGGTCGAGAGCGAGCCCGGTTGGAGCCGACCAGTGTGCAGTAGATGTGGCCGATCACATTCCGGTGAGTGCCTTCAAGGCAGGACTGGGTGTTTCAGATGCAGCCAGGAGGGCCATTTCATGAGGGACTGTCCAAGTGCAGTGACGTCGAGGAATTCTAGTATGGAACTAACCTTGGGTATGAATTCTAGTATGGATCATATGGAATTTGTATGATTATTATCTTGCCCAAACCTAGGGTTTTGCTAGGATTTCATCCTAAACCAATAATTGTGGAAAGTAAGGTGGATAAAACCTTAAAGAGTACAAGAAGCATATGAAATCCTCTCTTTGAGGATGGCTTCATAGTTCAATGGCAAGTAATAATCTACATGTTAGGATTATGTATGGGTTAGGATCCATATTATAGTGGGTTTAGTAATTCTTGATGATTTTGATAGATAAGTAGTAGAGGATTTGAGTGAAAAGATTACAAGATGCATAGTAAATGGTTTTGAGGTGTATATGAAGTATAGAGTTGAATTGGGTAAGAAAAATATGGAAAAAGTGCAGAAAAGCCCACATTATGGGCAAAATTCGAGCACATGTATTGGTACATGTAATGCTCTGTTTTCCAGTTTCGACCAGTTTTCGTATTTCAGACATAACTTTCTCATTTCTTACCCGATTTGAGTGATTCAAGTGGATAATTAAAATGGACTTCAAGGAGAACCAAACATACAAAATAGGCATCGTCAAATTCTGACTCTAAGTGGCCCATAAATTCACTCAAAGTGGGTTATGTGCAGAGCCGATCTGCATCAGTTTGATCATAGAGTAATCTGAGTTATTTAGAGCATAACTCGAGTTCCGGTGCTCCGAATTGGGTGATTCCAATTGCAGAAGAAACCTTATAACCATAGCTTCAAATGAGTGAAGAAACAATTTCAAATTTATGAAGTTAAGACCCCATAAATCAAGGATAACAGTAGGTGATTCAGTGAGTTAACCAAATTGGCATAAAAAACATGTTGTAACTTGTGTTATGTGGTTGAGGGCCTTAGAGAAGGAATTATAAATTGAAAATTTAAAGAGATTGGATATATAAAGGACTGATCTGGAGAGTTTCATAAATTTTGAAGATCGTTGAATAATTTTTGGGTCATAAAGTCTATAGAGTATTATTGAAAAAAGGTTGGCAAAAAATAAAGTATTTTTAGGGGCTTTTTAGTGCTCAAGGATAATTTGTTCATTTGGCTTTAAATGAATGTGTATGGTGAATTAAAATGGAAGTTATGATTAATGTGTAGTTGTGGTTTTCTTGACAAAGGCACGGGAGCGACGTCCACGAGCCTCATAGAGACGCTTGACGGGGAGTGACGCGGATTCAAGGTAAGTGGTTCGCCACTTAAGATCCTTTCCAATTTCATGTAATTGGTTGATGTTGGTAATGAATATGGTAGTTAAGTAATCTAAAAAGAAAATATTTGAAAAGAGAGTTTTAGAAGTTTCAAAACAAGTTAGATTTGTGCTTTTGACACTAAGTAAATGTAGTTTAAAACCATATATATTCCTTAAGATATAATGAGATTTAGCGTTATGTGGCTGATGAAATTCCGTCCATGTCGCTCACAATAAAAAGAAAAATTAGCACTATCACGAAGATCACGAGAAAGAATTTAAATTAAGTAGTTGCTCGGTTTCATAGAAATATAAAGCTCGTCGCGATGCGAGACAATTCCTTGCGTAGTTTGGCTATTTGTATAGTTTGGCACTACATGGCGTCACGGTAATTCCGCTCGTAGTTGCCCAGAGTTTATACTTATAATTGCGATCTGATAAATTCCGTATTATGATTGCTTTCGGTGGTAAGCTTTAGCGCCCTACGTGCGATGCAATAAATTCCGTAACGTAGTGGTTGAAATGACTTAGTAAGCTTCACGTTGGCGTTAGTTTTAAATCGCCTGTGATGGTTA
This sequence comes from Tetrastigma voinierianum, assembly GCA_016808115.1. Lineage (NCBI taxonomy): Eukaryota > Viridiplantae > Streptophyta > Magnoliopsida > Vitales > Vitaceae > Tetrastigma > Tetrastigma voinierianum. Next base: position 146,676 of record JAEQBH010002704.1, read on the forward strand.
AACTAATTAAAGGATATACATAGGGGGTTTTTGATAGAAATTATAAAACAAATGTTAAATTGTCATGTTAGCGTATATGATATATATCTTCGTTGCACTAACTTGTTTGTTCATTTGTAGCTATTTATATTCCAGCATGTGCTATCGCGGGCAGCCAGCGTCATCATTTTATTTGTCCTATATAGGTGGGCGATTTATGACCTATGATGTAAAACTTTATGTATGAGATGGAATGTAATTGAACAACATATACTTAGATTTACGAAATTTATATTTGTAATTATCTTTTGTAAAATGGCATATGCATAGTTTTAGAAAAAACGAGGTTCTTGAAATTTTGTTGGATTAATCCTTATCTTATATTTTGATGAGGATTGAGGGTCCTTTATGATTATGGTGGATTTTGGAAAATATTGGGAGTTTATTCTTTTATATACATGTGATTTTGTATTTGGGGCTTGACCACCGTGCAGTCGTTATGCTGCCGGATTTTCGTTAAATCTAAAGGTGTGATTTTGATAGAAAAGTGAAAATTTTTATAACCCACGTTTCCAAGGCGGTTTTAGTAGTTTTGCGACAGCTTCATGGTAACTTGTCGGTCGAGCAGCCCCAGGTACGGGAGGTTCTTGTGGAGTTCAAGGCGAATTTCTGTCACTAGGAAGTGCATCAAGTTGGTATCGGAAAGCGAGGTTCGTTCGGTTGAAAAGAAGGATTTAAGAGAAAGTTTGAACTATTGCACAAATTGTGCTAGTTATGCTTAAGGCATGAAGTTATTACGTGTACACCTCATTGCCAGTTTGAGTTATGTTTTCATTGATTGCATAAGCTAAAGCATAAGTTATAGTACTTGAATTGAAGCATAATATGAATATGCATTAAATTGTAGTAAAATATTGCATAGAATATGTACGGATTATATTAAGGTTAGTGGTTGAACTTGAAATTTGGATTTGTTGTCTAGATAGTTATCTTAAGTACACGATTTGGCTATCTTACGCGTCGAAGTCGTGCGAGGGCCTTTGACGACGTCGTGAAGCACCCACACCCGGATAAAGAGCAAGTTGGCGATTACGTCAGCGTGCGGAGAGTTCTACGCACCACGGCCATCATAGTCGATGCGACGAGGCCTACCCCATGACCTATTCGAGCGGATGGAACAAATGGCCGCGGATGCTAGCGGCCTTGTGCGAGAGTTTGGGATGATTGAGCGCGCGTAAATTGGCGCGGCGAGTATGTTGGTAGCGGAGACCCGAGGAGGGCGTTATCTTGGATGGCGGCAAGCGAAGAGATTTTGAGATGATGGGAGTGTACGAGGAGGAGCGAGAGGGTCTCCTATTACCTTCCTACTTAAAGATCGCGCCCGGGGTGGTGGAAGGCGCATTAAGAGACACACCTAGAGGGTGTCATATGGGCGGGATTCAGAGAGGAATTTGCGAAGTTTTTTCCTAAAAGCTATAAAGATGCCAAAGTTGAAGAGTTTATAGATTGGGCGGGGAACTCCTCGATCTTTGAGTCACGAAGAAGTTTTGAATTGATTCGCTAGTTCCTTTCTTGAGAGAATGAACAGAAGATCAACGGTTATGGCGGTCTTAACCCCCTTGATTAGGACCATAGTGACATCGCATCACGCTACGAGATATGGCGGTTGGTGGGCGACCACCAAAGTAAATGAAGTGCACGGACCGCTCTGATCAAAGTCACAATTCAATCGGGAGAGGAAGTGGGCGGGTAGCCATCGGGGAGAGGCGATAAGATGCCTAAAGTGGTCGGCGGCGTAGTCCGCGAGTGTGATCAGAGCGGGCGTCGAGTTACGTTCGGTCATCGGCGGGGTCGAGGCCAGCGAGTTGGAGGAGCCGACCCGGTGTCGCGATGGATGCTCGGCGGTCACATTCGATTGAGTGCCTTGAGGCGGGTTGGGTGTTTGGATGCAGCCCGGGAGGGCCATTTCATGAGGGATTGTCCAAGTGCAGTGACGTCGAGTCCGTCAGAGGCCATATCTACAGCTCAGGGGCAGACCAGTGGGAGTCGTGGACCCAATAGGGGAGATTTGTTTGGAGGAGCTACTACTACATGACGGCCTAGTGCGAAACGGTGGGGCATACCCCCTGAAGGACGACCTAGTAGACCATCGAGCAAACGAGGTAGACCTCGAAGTCGGTACGCCATAGTATATCTGGTGATGACGGGCAACCGATGCTACCCCAGATGTGGTCACAGGTACCATTTCTTTATTTGATACTGATGCTCATGTATTGGTGGACTCAGGAGCCACCCATTCTTTTATTTCTCGGGAGTTCATAGAGAGAGTCGGGATAGAGATGAGACCGACCGAGTGTAGTATGGTAGTATCACTTCCCACGGGTGATTAAACATTGCAAATAGAGTCTGGGAAGTAAAGTGACTATAGCAAGTCATGAGTTCGAGGCTGATCTAATAGTACTCGATATTCATGACTTTGACATCATTATGGGCATGGATTGGTTAGCTAAACATCACGCTACCGTCGATTACTCACGGGAAAGGGTCGGGTTAGTCAACACAGGGGAACGGAGAGTGATCTTTTGTGGAGAGAGGAAGATACTTTCTACAAGTTTAATCAGCGTAATACAAGCAAACAAGATGCTCCGTAAAGCACGCCAGGGGTACCTGGTGTATGCAATAGAATCTGCCAACAGTGAGATGCGGTTAGCGGGAAGTTCTGTGGTGAGCGAAGGTTCTTTGATGTATTGCAGGGATTTCATCGGGGGTTACCGCCGGACGGAGAGATTGGTCGAGATTGAGCTAGCGCTGGCACAAGGAAGCCCATCTACATGAGTGCCATCTTAGGATGGCACCAATGAGCCTAAAGGTAAGAGTGCAAATGGAAGAATTGTTGAGTAAAGGCCGTTAAGGCGAGTACATCACCGTGGGGAGCTCGGTGGTATTTTGTTATGAAGAAAGATGGGAGCCAACCGTTTATGCCACTCCTATTATAGGCGGCCTCGACAAAGTAACCATCAGAATCGGTATCCATTGCCAAGAATCGATGATCTATTTGATGACTCTGAGAACTAAGGTCTTCTCGAAGATGATCTACGATCAAGGTCATCGGTGAAGGTGCGTAGGGGAAGATGTTCCAGGAAATGACCTTCAAAACAGTATGGGCATTATGAATTTTGATGATACGTTCGGCAACAGCGCTCGGCAGCCTTTATGGATTTGATGAATCGTGTCTTCGGACCTTATTTGGAACAAGTTCGATTTATAGTCTTCATCGATGATATCTTGAGTATATTCAAGTAGTAAAGAAGAGCATCACGAGCACCTAAGGATAGTAATGCAAACTACGGAAGCATCGGCTCTATGCAAAGTTCATCGAGTGCCAATTTTGGTTGATCGAGTAGCATTCTTGGGACATGTGGTATCCGCCCCGAGGTATTTGATGAAGCCCTCGAAAATAGAAGGCCATTGTAGATTGGAAACCACCCACGAATGTAGTGAAGAGTGGAAATTCTTGTGTTTAGTGGTTACTATAGAAATTCGTAGAAGGGTTTCTCGAATGTTGCACCACTAAGCTGGGTTAACAAAGAAAAGAAGATAGAAGTTCATGCAGTCGAAGTGCAGTCGAGCCGGTTTCGATGAGTTAAAGCAAGGCCCGACTCTGCTTGATGCCACCTCCCCTCGGGGAAGTGAGGATTCTGGTATATTGTGATGCCTCGAGGCGGGTTTAGGTTGTGTATTGATGCAACGTGATGAGAGTGATAGCTTATGCTTCAAGGCAATTAAAAGAAGCATGAAGTAAACTATCAGCATACGATTTAGAGTTAGCCGAATTTGTAGTGTTCGCGTTGAATATGCGACACTACCTCTATGGAGACACGGGATCTTCTCGATCAAAAGCATCTGATATCATTCTCCTGAAAGATTTGAACATGAGACGAGGAGAAGTGGATGAACTCATCCAAAGACTATATTGCACCATTGAATACCACCTGAGCCATAAGGCAAATGTAGTAGCGGATGGCTAAGCGAGGAAGCCCTCTAGTTCCTAACCGACAGTAGGATACTTGATAATGCTAGTAGAGCGAGATCCCGGTTTAGAGATAGCGAGTCGGGTACTCTAGTAAGCGACTTTTCATGTTAGAGCGGTGTTAGTGGACGGGGGTTAGAGACTTGCAAGCTCGGGACCCGTATTTGATGGAGTGAGAAGCGAGAGATGAAATTTGGACAACGAGGAGTAACTTCACTTATACGAGGTGATGGGACAGTGTTGGGCAATTATGTGTCCCGGATGTGATAGAGTTGAAGAAAGAAATCGCTGGAGGCACACTCATCGGCTTATGCGATGCATCGAGTACTAAGATGTATCGGACTGCGAGGGCCACTGCGGTGGAGAGGGTATGAAGAGAGAGAGAGATGCGAGGAGTTCGTATCATGTGCCTAGCATCGACAAATTAAAGATCGGAACATCGAAACCTGCGGGTTTACTACGACCTTTATCCATTCTGAGTGAAATGGGAAAGGATCACGATGGATTTCGTGACAGGACTTCCCAAGACACGGCGTGGACATGATGCTATTTGGGTTATTGTGGATGGATTGATGAAGTCGGCCCACTTCATTGCTACTAATAATACCTGTTTTCTAGAAAGATATGCGCGGTTGTATGTAGATGAGATAGTGAGACTACACTTAGGCGCACCGGTGTCATTGTATGGACGAGATCCTCAAGCTTCACTTCGATTACGGCGGAAGCTACAAGATGCTATGGGCACCGGATTACATCGATGCCTTTCCACCTGGACAGGATGACCATTCGGAGAGACCATTCGAGACTCTCGAAGATATGTTGAGCTGTGTGATGGAGGATTTAAGGGAAAGGCTGGGATAATTACCTAACGTGATAGAGTTTGCCTACAACAACAGTTATCAGTCTAGTATTGGTATGGCGCCTATGAGGCATTGTATGGCGAAAGTGTAGAACCGAGTTTGTTGGGACGAAGTGGGGAGAAGATAGTGGCCTAGATTGTCAAGATACAGCCAGTAAATGCTGTCTGAGGAGCGGTTGAAGATAACAAACGACAGGCGGAAAAATAGACAATCGAAGGGCTGAGATCGGGTTTGGAAATGGGTGATCAAGTATTCCTAGTCTCACCGTGGAAGGTTATTTTGAGGTTCGGGAAGCGTGGAAAGTTGAGTCCCGATATATAAGCCCTATGAGATAGTAGACAAGGTGGGTGAAGAGCTTATCGGTGAGGAAGCTCACCAAAAGTCGAGTTATGACATCCATGGCGTGTTCACGTCTCCATGCTAAATAAGTATGTAGTGACCCTTCACATATTCTTAAGGAACCAGCCTATTGTTGAAGGAAAACTTGACCTACGAGGAGCATCCGATGAAATCTAGATCGTGAGATCAAGTGTTTAAGCGTAATAAAGTGATTAGCTAGTGAAGGTGCTATGGCGAAATCATGGGGCGAAGAGGCTACATAGAGCCCGAAGCCGCAGTGCGTCTTGATGCCTGGATGACTGGATAGGGTGCCTTGAGTTTGGGATTTCGAGACGAGGAATTTTTAAAGGGAAGAATTGCTTAAAGCCTATAGATTTCAATCTATAACCTCTTAGTGTTAAAAGATGGATTAGAGAGTACAATAAATCTCTATATTAGATTAATTTAATCATGTTGTGATTAAATTATCAATTTAAGGTTGACGACTAAATTAATGTAACGTCCCGGTCCCGAGACAGGTGTACAGTGTAACACCCCAAAATATACCCTAGCAGTTTTCGGACTTGTTTAGGGTATATTAATAGCTAAATGGAATTTTTCGGAAATAAAATAAGAGACCCGAAATGAATATTAGAGACAAGGGTAAAGTGGTCATTCTGCAAGCAGGACCTAGTGGTCATAAATGTAAGGAAAAGACTAGGGGTTAATATCTAAAATGCTTGAAAGCTAGTATAAATAGAAGGAGTTATGGGATTAAGGCAAATAGAGAAAAGATGGAATAGAAATAAAGAGAAATGGGGACCAAAATGCAAAAATGAAAAGTTAAAAAGCAAAAAAATGAGTTTTGACTTGGCCAAACATGGCCTTAACAAGAGCATAGGATTTAAGATCAAAAATTGGTCTCATTTGGAGAAAGATATGTGATGAGAAGGGGAGAGGAAGAGGAAAGAAGAAGAAGAGAAGAAGAAAGAAGAAGAGAAAAGAAAGAAGCCAAAGCCCAGGTATGGAATTAACCTTGGGTATGAATTCTAGTATGATCATATGGAATTTGTATGATTATTATCTTGCCCCAAACCTGAGTTTGCTAAGGATTTCATCCTAAACCAATAGTATGAGTAAGGTGGATAAAACCTTAAAGAGTACAAGAGCATAACAAGTACTCTCTTTGAGGATGAGCCATGGATTCAGTAATAGTAATTGAGTTAGGGTTTAGAATAGGCCTAACTAATCTACATGTTAGGATTATGGGTTAGGATCCATATTATAATGGGTTTGAGAGTAATTCATGATAGATTTTGAAATAAGATAAGTAGTGAAGAGGATTTGAGTAGAAAGAGATTACAAGATGCATAGTAAATGGTTTTGAGGTATATATGAGTATAGGTTGAATTGGGTAAGAAAATATGGAAAAGTGCAGCCCACATTAAGGCCGTTGGCATGTCTTGGTACATGCTGTGCTCTGTTTTCCAATTTCGACCAGTTTTCGTATTTCAGACAATTAAAATGGACTTCAAGGAGAACCAAATATGCAGAAATAAGCATCATCAAATTCTGACTCTAGGTGGCCCATAAATTCACTCAAAGTGGGGCTATGTGAAGCAAATTCCTGCATCGAGTTTGATCATAGAGAGTAATCTGAGTTGTTTAGAGGCATAACTCGAGTTAGGTGCTCGGTGGGTGATTCAATTGGAGAAGAAACATATAACCCATGGAATTCAAATGAGTGAAGAAAAATTTCAAATTTATGAAGTTAAGACCCATAAATCAGGATAATGCTTGATAGGTGATTCGGTGGAGTTAACCAAGTGGCCTAAAAAAACATGTTGTAACTTGTGTTATGTGGTTGAGGTCATTAGAGAAGGAATTTTAAATTGAAAATTTAAGAGATGTCATTGGATATATAAAAGGACCCCAGTCTGGAAGTTCCTCGAATTTTGAAAATCGTTTGAGACAATTTTTGGGTCATAAAGTCTATAGAGTATTGTTGGAAAAAGGTTGGCCAAAATGAGTGTGTTTTTAGGGGCTTTTTTAGTGCTCAAGGATAATTTAATTCATTTGGCTTTATGAATGTATGGTGAATTAAAATGGAAGTTATGATTAATGTGTAGTTGTGGTTTTCTTGACAAAGGCACGGGAGCAACGTCCACGAGCCTCATAGAGGCAGCTTGACGGGAGTAGTTCAGGTGATGGTTCTCCACTTAAGATCCTTTCAATTTCTTATTGATTGATATTGGTATGAATATGGTAGTTAAGTAATCTAAAAAGAAAATATTTGAAAGAGAGTTTTAGAACAATAAGTTCGATTTGTGCTTTGACACTAAGTAAATGTAGTTTTAAAACCCTTATATATTCATAAGATATAATGGTTGCGTTATGTGACGACGCAGTAATTCGTCCATAGTGGCTCACAATAAAAAAAAAATTAGCACTATGCGACGATGCAGAAAATTTCGTCCGTAGTTGCTCAGTTTCATAGAAAGTATAAGCGCTACGTCGCGATGCAGACAATTCCGCACGTAGTTGGCTATTTGTATAGTTTGGCACTACATGGCGATGCAGTAAATTCCGCTCGTAGTTGCCCAGAGTTTTAGCACTACAATTGCGATGCGGTAAATTCGTGTGTAGTTGCTCGATTGAGTAACTTTGGCGCCCTACATGCGATCTGGTAATTCATGCTTGTAGTGGTTGAAATGACACCGTAAAGCTTCCGTTGGCGTTAAGTTTTAAATGCGCTGTGATGGATTAAACTAAGTAAAGATAGCCATAGGGGGTTTTTGATAGAAATTATAAAACAAATGATAAATTGTCATGTTAGCGTATATGATATATATCTTCGTTTGCACTAACTTGTTTGTTCATTTTTGTAGCTATTTACTCATTCCACGTATTGCTATATGGTGTGTGAATCATCATTTTGTTGTCTATAGGTGGTGATTTATGACCTATGATGTAAAACTTTATGTATGAGATGGAGATGTAATTGAACAACATATACTTAGATTTTGGTGTATATTTGTAATTATCTTTTGTAAATATGCATGCATGGTTTGAAAACGGGTTGCGATGAAATTTTGTTGGATTAATCCTTATCTTATATTTTGATGAGGACCCGAGGAGTCCTTTATGATTAATAATTGGATTTTGGAAAATATTAGGAGTTTGTGCACATATACAATTGATTTTGTATTTTAGGCTTGACCACCGTGCGGTCGTTATCTTCTTGGGATTTCGTAAATCTAAAGGTGTGATTTTTATAGAAAAGTAGAAAATTTTATAACTCCGTTTCCAAAGACAATTTGCGGTTTGCGGCTTAGCTTCATGGTAACCTTGTGGTCGGCGGCTTGGTGGAGGTTCTTGTGGGTGCCGGCGAATTTCTTGTCACTAGAGGAAGGGGGTGTCACCGCATTCTTACTGTGTGTGCGTGATTGGGGGATCCATTCAAACGACCCGACCCGAATCCAGCCGCAAAGGGAAGGGACCGAGATAGCAACCCTAACTCAAAAACCTTGGGCAATTGGAAGGGTGAGCTCGAACACATGAGAAGATAAGCCACCTCGGACAGGAGAGAAAGAATGAGCAAAGAAGGCGTAATGGACCACAGGAGTACGCGTTGTGAGGAAATTTATGGTTGGAGATTAACCACGATGGTAAGATAGCCTCTTGATAAGAGTAAGAGCCGTAAATGTCCCATTTAAATATTGTGCAAGTAACGTTCTCCCCCCTCCAATGGGTATAAAAGAGGGGGAAAGGGAGATCAAAGATAAATTCAATTTTTGTAAATGATCTACTTTGTGGAAAGCGAAGACCTTTCCGTGCGGCAGGTATGTGGAGAAATCCCACCTTCCTTGTGACTAAGATATCAAGACGCTCGATATGTATTGTTATAACGTGATGTCATTTGGATTGAAGAATGCAAGAGCCACATACCAACGCGCCGATGTCGGGTGACCCGAGGGCATGCTTTCGCGAAAATTGTGGAGGAGTACATCGATGACGTGCAGTGAAATCTGGGTCGCGAAGGATCGATGGGAAGAGCTCTATACGTATTTCTTTGTCCTCGATTCTTTGTCGACCTGGCGTTATTAGGTTGGTCTAATAGTAAGCTAAGGCCAGTTTATTTTGTCAGTAAGGCGCTCTCCAAAGTGGAGACCAGGTACACAAACTTTGAGCTAGTAGCGCTAGCTCTTAGAATGGCAGCAAAGAAACTCTGATTGTACTTACAGGCCCACACCATAACAGTACTCACAGGCTCACCGATTAGAGCCATACTGTATAAGCCAAATGCATTTGGGAGGCTTCTAAAGTGGGCAATAGAGCTCAGGGAGTTTGACATAGAGTATCGACCTAGGAGTGCAATTAAGGGGCAAGTGGTAGCCGACTTTATTGTGGAAAGGTCAGAAGTACATCCCCAAGGGGTCGGGGACGAAAGGTGGATCCTTAAAATAGATAAATCGTCTCAAAAGCAAGGCGGGGGCACTAGCATGGTCCTGAGGACACCAAAAGGTTCTACTATCACACAAGTGGTCAAACCCGCTTTTGCAGTCTCTAACACTGAGGCTGAGTATGAAGTAGTCCTTCTTGGGCTAAGTGTCGCCAAGCAGCTCTCAATCTTGGCCATAGAATTTCGGTGCAACTCCCAGTTAGTGGCATCACTTGGTGTGGGGGAATCTGAGGCTAAGAAGGAAGGACAGGATGCTTGACCCCTCCTAGATGAATTTAAGCACTTCAAGGTGACACACATACTAAGATCTAAAAATCAAATGGTAGACGCCCTCGCCAATTTGGCGTGTAATGCATTATACCCATGTAATGTGGAGTTAAGCGTCATGGACCATCCGTCCATCTAGCGCTTGGTCATCGCCGTGTCGGCAAGCCATCTTGAATGACCCCGTCTCGATCATCGAAAGATGGGCTGCTAGAACTAAGCGAGCCGGTTAAAGTAAGGGCACGAGCAACAGATATTCCTAATAAATGATGTGTTGTATAGGCAGTCATTTTCGGCCCATACAGGAGTATATCCCAAGGGGAGGCTGAGCGGGTCATAAAGCATATTCACCAGGGCGTGTTCGGTATGCACATTGGAGGGTGATCATTTGTGCCATCGGGTATATTCAGGAGTTGCCACTGGCGCCAATGAAAGCGAGTCGAAGTATATGCATAAGTGTGATGTATAAGGTTGTAAGCGCGTCATCCATGTGCTATTGAAGCACTCCACTGCGCCCAGCAAGTCCATAACCTTTACATAAGTGGGGATTGACATTGTGGATCTTGCTGGCTATTGTGGCTGAAGTTCATGTTGGTGACCAGCGATTATTTCACCAGAAGTGGCGACGAGTCTTAAAATACCCTAAATTTTGTTTTAATAATTTATTATATATTAAATTTATAAATTGAGCCAAACTTAGGTATTTCTGAAAATTAAATGAATATTGATGGTTATGTGATAAGTGATTTAAAAGATTAAACCGGGTGCAGTGTTCAAGGGCCAAGTGAAAACTTATAAAAATCGAGGACCTAATGGTCATTCGTGAATATGTTTATGTGTCTAAGAGTGAATATGGGAAAATTTGGAAGTCTGTAGATAGGGGATATATAGGCTATATAGCATTTTGGGATAACTTAAGTCCAAATGGGCTTTGTGAATGACCAGGCCTTATAAGTTTTGATTTAAAGACCAAATTTGGTCTAAGAGCTCGATAGATCAAAAAACGTTTAGAATTGAAGAAGAGCAAGAAAGCTAAGGTTTTGTAGAAAGTAAGAGATTTGTGCAAGAACTTACAAGGTTGTTCAAGGAAGGCTAGAGAGCGAGGTTTCCAAGAGTAGATTAGGTATGTGGTAAGCCACTAAATTTATTTGGATGATTATGGGTTAGGAAGAAACCCAAGCACAGTACAAATGTGATTTTTCATTGGTTTTGAGTTCAATTTTGTAGTTTGATTTTGGTTTATTGGTCCTCGAATGGAGGTTTTGTATAGAGGAAATGATGAAGTTTTAAGGAGATCTTTGTCAAATTGCCAGCCATGTTTTGTTTGGCTCTCTTGAGTCATTTCGCATCCAAGGTGAGTGATTCAAATTTCTTGGGTACTACACGTCTAGGAGAACAAAATCCTGGAAATGGGGTATACCCCGGTTGGACTGGACCCAAAAATTCATTGAAGTGATGCTCTACATTTTTTGGGTAAATTTACAGTCCGGTTCCCAGAAAGCAGTTATGTGTTTTGGAATAGTTTTGGTATTTAGGCCATAAGTTGAGTTTCACTCATCTAAATTGAGTGATTTAAAATTCTGGGTAAACTAGACTTCTAGGAAAATAATTTACTTAAAAGTGTATGGAGTGTAACCTAAAGTGCCTAGAAATTTTTCAAAGGTTGGTATGTGTAAGAATAATCGATGCCTTTGCAGAGTGGAGTAGTATGGATGTAAAATGCAATAGCAGGTTCTATTCATCAAATTTGATGATTCAATTGGAGAAGAAGCATTAGATAATAGATTAAAATGAGTAGAGGACCATTACCAATATGGAATTAAGACCCACGAGAGTGAGAAAAGCAGTGTAAGTGAAATTTGGGCATACCCAGGCCGAGTTTGGCATAAAGATGCCATAACTTGTGTTGGGTGATCCAAGTAAATGATTCAAATTCCTACTAAAAATATACTCATAGAGCTATAATTTTCTTGAAGGATGTAGGCAAAATATGGCTCGGTGTCCACACAAAATTTGGCAAGTGAGAGTGTATTGAGTGAGCATCAGCCTAACCAAAATCCTAGGGCCACAAATGATTTTTCTTTGATTTGTTGCAGTTGTGAAATATGTGTGATGGATTAGGGGTTAATGAGGAGGAAATCCCGGGGACAGAATTCTGAGATTCGAGGGGCCCAGGGGGTGAAGACGACAATCTTTTTGGTTTATTTCTAAGTCTCTTTTTCCTATTTCAAATTATTGGTTTGTCCTCCATATCCCAACCTCATTTCAAGCATTGTTTGTGAAATGCTTATTTATGAAAACTACATATTGATTTGGGCCCGATTGGTTGTGAGAAGTTTGTCAAATATTTGCATGTATGCATTATTTGAACTATAAATGAAGCGATATGTTTGTTCTATCTACTCCTATTCTTGTTTCAAGATTGAAATGTTTGTTATAAATGTGATAGAAAGCATATCGGTTTGTTTTAATTGATTTGAGACGGTTGATTTGCATATGAAAGATTTCATGATTTTGAAAGCGAATGGTTTGTCCTGAACATACATCTTATCTGTATTTTGTTATGAGTGATTTGAAAGCCCTTAATAGAATGATTAACCGTTAGTCATGTAAGGATAGATTGGTATACCCAGTAGGGGAGTCAGTCGCGATGTGCAAGCGAATGTATTGATGTGTCGCCCGATCAGTAGCCCGACGGGGCTAGGTGTCGGTGATTCGGTATCATCACAGAAACATAGGTTAAATTTGTTAAAGGCGAGCTGGAAATGACTTTGAGATTTTTGACATATTGGAATTAAAATGCATGATTGCAAATTGAAATGATAAAGAAAGTTATGAAATGCATGATTTAATGATTTGAATGATATATTGCATAAGAAAGTGCATATTTGGAATGATCAATGAGCAGTAAATGGATGTATATGAAATAAATATATGTATTGTATTTACTGGATCATTCAAAAAGATTCAAAGCATTGTTTAGAAAAAATTTGCATGATTTGACTTAAGCGGGAAATGGAAGAGAGAGGCGCCTTAGAACCACTAAGTATGAAAATGCTTAGCGTATTGTTTTACCAATGCGCAGGTACCAAGTGATATATAGTGATCGAAAGCGGATCCAAGATCGAGGAGTGTCGAGTCATAAAGAAGGAATTTCGAAGTATGCTCCGACTTGTGCATTCATGTCATGTTTCTTTTTGAACTTTGATATTTTGTAAAAACATTTTGAACTCTGAATATCTATTTTATAAATCATTTTGAAAAGGCATAGAATGCCTTCATTGTAAATGCATTTTGTTAAATATAAATGTTTATGGGCTTGCACTTACAAAATTAAATCGGCTTCCGCAAATATTTGAGAATGAAATGTATGTAGTAATGGTTGGTTAATGGCTTAGTGGCGTCCCACAGGTTGGTTGGACATGGCAGATCGTTTGGGCTTGAAGTCGCCACGAAGGGCCTATGCACAAGTCATGGCAACATAGTTCGTCCAGTTTTTGTAGAGGAACATCGTGTGCAAATTCGAGGTCCCGCATTCGCTTGTCTCGGATAACAGGCCATAGTTCATTAGCAAAGTGTTCTAGCAATTCTATATGGAGTATGAGATCAAGAATGTCTCGGTATACTTAATCCAATGGGCAAGCCAAGGTCACAAACAAAACTTTGCTTGGGTACTTGAAAAGCGCTTGACAATGGCGAAAGGGAAGTGGGTGGATGAATTGCGATAGTGGCTTTTAAGTAGTGGCACAACTGAGGGGCGGCCCGCGGGGGTAACCCTAGTATGAAGTTACGTTCGACGTAGAGGTGTAGATTCCTTCCGAGTTTGAGCTTGAATTACGCCATAGGCAACTTGTGACTCACGAGGTGTTAGATGAGATCGAAGAAAGAAGGTAGAGGGCAGCCATATGACATGAATCTAAAAACCTAGAGCATTCTGCAAAGGAGAATTGGTCCCTCGGCGGACCTTTGAGAAGGAAGCTAAAACCCAACTTGGAAGGACCCTACATCATCGATGACGATGGTTGCAAGGGGGCATACAAGATACAATCCCCTGGGGGTGGGGTAGAGCCTCGACCTTGGAACTCCATTTATTTGAAAAAGTATTTCCAGTAATACCCTAGAAATCGTGAGTTCTGTATCATTAGGCTCGAAATAAGTAAAGAAGTTTTTTTTTTTTTGTGGGTAGATCACACTCCAAATTTCAATCATCGTAGAGCCTTGTATCCGAGTAGTATACGCCTTGGAAAATTGTGAGATGATCTCCACTTTGAGTTAGGCCTCAATGCGTGAGGCTCGGGGACCGCTGAGTAGTACGTGGGGCCGGCTGGCGCGAGCCACGTGGACTCGAGGCGGTGCAAGCCTTCTAGGGTGGGAGTCTCTTGATATTGTAGGCCTAGTAGGAGTTTGAGCCTCCTTGAGATGATCTCCATGAGATGGAGCCTGTGGGTAGGTAGCCTTATAGTGAGGGAAACCTAACATAACAGATGATCTCAGGGATGAGCCTAATAGACGGGAAGCCTTATAGTAGGAGGGAAACCTAACCTCCCTGAGATGATCTGTAACACCCCAAAATATACCCTAGTAGTTTTCGGACTTGTGTAGGGTATATTATAAGCTAAATAGGAATTTTCGGAAATAAATTGAGAAACAGGAAAGTTTACAAGATACGAGGGCAATCTTGTAATTTTGCAAGAGATATGAAAGTCATAAAAGAGGAAGATGTGGGGTTAAACTAGAATATGCATAAGTTAATTCAAAAAAGGGAAGAATTATGTGAATATTTAAAAATCTGCAATTAAGGAGATTAGCCAGCGAAAATGGGTTTTTATTTGGAGATTTGAACATGGCCTTAGAAAATCTGGATTTTTAAAGACCAGGTGGTCTCATTTTGGGAGAACCGGATGGGGAGAGAAAGAGAAGAAAGAAAGAGAGGAGGAAGAGGAGAAGAGAAGAAGGAGGAGCCGAGAGCAAGCCAAGGTATGGATTCTATGATTTTTGGTATGGAAACTCCTTTGAAGTATGGATTTATGGAATTCTAAGGCTTGGTTTTGTTAATAGCTTGTCTCCAAAAGCTAGGGTTTTGTTAGAATTCAATTCCCTAATATGGATCTCTTTGAAAATAGGGTTGATCAAATCTCATATGGTACCACGATAAACAAAGAGAATCCTCTCCTTTAGGATGGTTCATAGTTAATTGAGGATTTTTGAGTTAGGGTTTAGAATAAACTCTAACTAAACATCATGTTTGGTTTGTGGCATGGGTCTTAACCCACATATTAGAAATCTTTGGAAGGAATCTTGATATGTTTTTGGAAGAAAGATATGTAATTGAGAAGGAAAAAATTAAGAAAAAATTGAGTTTCTGAGACATATAGTGATCTTGAAGTGATTATGAGGTATAGAAGTGATTGGGGGATCAAACATATGGAAAAATGGGGAGAAAACACGATGCAGGCATTCTCGAGGTATGCTACCGGTAGGACCAAGTTCTACCGGTAGAACTTATGGTCTACAGTCGATTTTGGCGAGTCACCGGTAGGAGTTAAGTCCTGCCGGTAGGACTGATACAGTTTTCGATTTCGACCAGTTTTAGTATTTTGGCCATAAATTCCTCATTTCTTATCTGATTTGAGTGATTCAAGTGGCTGCATGAGCCTGTGAGCTTCTAGGAGAACCAAACTTTAAGAAGGTATCTCCAAATTCTGACTCTAAATTGGTCGAAAAATCCACTCAGTGAGGCTATGTGCAAGCCCATTTCTGCAGCTCGATTCGATCTGGCGTAGTCGAGGACTGCTGTTCGGACGTATCTTGAGATCTAGGCCTCGGAATTGGGTGATTCAGTTGGAATAGAACCCTTAATATCTTTAGCTTTAAATAAGTACAACAAGGACCTAGTGTCAAAATATGAAGTTAAGACCTCGGAAAATGGATAATTCAATCTGTCCCTCAGGTAAAATCGTGTCGACTAGTTGGCACTGAAAATGCCATGGCAGTTTGGATGATCGATTGGGTGATTCAATTTCACAGTAAAGATGATTTATAAGAGGAACAGGAATATATGAAAGACATATGATCATGCTTGACTACCTAGGACCGAGAATGAATGAGTGGGCGTCACGATTAGTGCTCAAGCCTCTGATTAGTGCCCGGTACTCTGATTAGTGCTCGGCCTCCTGATTAAAATGCGGTACTCACGATTAAGTACTCTGGCATCTGTTCGATGCCGGTGCCTCTGTTGGTGCTATGGCACCCGATATATATCGTACCTTGGACCACTTATTATGCTGCGTCCTCTCATTTTCTTATAATTGTGCAGGTAGTGAGACGGACATATGATAAGACATTGAATAAAGATCCTGAATGTACCTGTATGCAGTAAGTAGTACCTACGGTACTCACAATCTCTGAATAAGGTTTGTAGTACTGCGGGTACTCTTGTATTTGTATAAGCTGCGTAGTACCTCGGTACTCTGTATTTGAATAGGTCGTAGTACCTCACGGTACTCTATGCGAAAATGTTACGAAGCACTGGGTACTCTGTATTTAATTAAGATTTACGTACGTTTTAACACGATTTGGATTACGTAGTACCTATGGGTACTCTTTGTCTCCCGAATAAGTCACGATCACGATAAAGTTCGTAGTACCTACGGGTGCTCCTGCATTTGATTAAGTTCTATCCTGTATCGATGCGTGCAGCGCAGTACCTACGGGTACTCTGTATCGATAAGTTACATTGTATGGAATTAAATTACGTAGTACCTACGGGTACTCCGTATCTAATAAGTCACGTCTGTATAAGTCACAGTGAATGCCTCACGGGCCTCACCCGTATCACACGTCAGCTGTCTCTGGAATAAGACTTTGTAGTACCTCTGGGTACTCACCGCATACAGAGCCGAGGTTTTGCGGTACCTAAGAACCACAATGTCAGAATAAGTCACATGTCTGATCGATGCATGGTACCCTCACGGGTACTCCGTGTTGATACTCTGTATCTAAATAAGTTAGAGTACCTAAGTCATCTGTATTTGAATAAGATTATTAGTATCGGTCGTTACGTAGTACCTCTGGGTACTCACGCATTTGATTAAGTTCTATCGTATGCGATCACGTTACGTAGTGCCACGGGTACTCGTATCCCGAATAAGTTACCTTGTACGCGGGTACTCCGTATTTGAATAAGTTGTTCTGTATCGATGCGTTGCGTAGTACTCGGGTACTCACGTATGTGATTAAGTTACGTGTATCTAATAAGTTACTGTGAGTACTGGGGGTCTACTCCACCGTAGCTGTTGAAGTTCTGTAGTACCTACGGTACTCTTGTCTGTATAAGCTCAGTGGTACCTCGGTGCTCCCAGTATCGGTAGATTAAGTATAAGTTGTTGCCTACGGGTACTCTTGTATTCCAGTACCCTCTGGGTGCTTGCATATGATAAAGTCTGTATCGATCTGTTTTGTAGTACCTACGAGGTACTCTGCATTGATTGAGTTATCACGTATACGATACGTACCATGTAGTACGGTGCTCCCGTGTCACGAGATAAGTTAAATGCGTATCGTCACGTTGCGTAGTACCTCTGGGTACTCCGTATCGACAAGTCACGTCTGGCATATATTCTGCGTACCTCCCGGGTGCCGTATCTGATTTAGTTCTGTAGTACCTATGGGTACTCACGTCTACGATTAATACGTCTCTGTATAAGTTGTGTACCTACGGGTAACCGATTATCACGAATAAGTTAGTTTTTGATTAACCACTTGTATCTGAATATGTCTGTCTTTGATTTGGATTCGGTAGTACCTACGGGTACTCTGGCATGTCTGAGTAAGTTACGTAACTCCGCGAAGTCTCGATTGAAAATAAGTTTATTAAGTATAAGTTACGTAACTCCTAAAGTCCGGAATAAACATAAGTTTATTATATAAGCATAGTTACGCATAAGAATAAGATCTCACCTTAACTCCCTACGGGGAGATCGAATAAGAGTAAGACTGTTATAAGAAAAAGTACCCGTATAAGTTCATAATATAAATACATAAAATTTATATTATCTGTTATTGTTTTATGCATTAAATGTGTATATGCATAAGATAAATGTTTCCTTTGTAAAGCATACGGGTTTAATCAGGTGTGAGTACGGAAGACATCTGAAGACTTCCGCATACAGCTGGGCCAACACACCAGGAAGGGTTCACTACATGTAGGTTCTGTGCTCTGATTTGTATAAGTAAAAGTACAATTTTGTATTTGTAAATGGGACTCAGTTATATGTATATAATATTTTGAATAGTTATAAGATGTGGAGCGTACACGGAGTACCAGTTCGATTTTAAAAAAAAAAAAAAAAAATCGGGTAAGGAGTCCGATGTTGGTCTCGCGTCCGGAGAGGCAGTTCGATCCGTGGTAGGTCGGGCGCAGTTAGCGTGTATAAATCTCCATGAGATGAGCCTTGAAATAAAAGACTAGAGGACTAGGAATCACATGAATAGAAGTCGTGCTCAAAAGTCACCAAGAAGTTCTGGTAGAGTGTATTAAACAACAACCCAAAAAAAAAAAAAAAGGTTGACAAAATAACTGTTCCATTGCCAAAACAAAAGTACAGAGACGGACCTCGGGGTTGGTCCCACGAGGTACGTGCGAGGGAAGGGGCCTCTCGAGATAATCACAATGGAGTCGGACACAGGCGCGATTGCCTTAGAGGTGCCTTCTATAACATCCCAAATTAAGCCCTAGTAGTTTACGCTATGATTAAGGGTAATTAAAGCTAAATATATGTTTTGGGTAATTAAAATGATTAGAGAAGAAGGGCATAATTGGAATTATTAAAAAGACCAAGGGTAATATGGAAATTTAATTGTCAAGGACATAGATGGAATTGTTTAAGAGGAATGTTGGCTAAAGTTTGAGATAAAAATTATAAAAACAGAAGTTTAAAGGGCTTAAGAGTAAAGGAGAAATTGTAAGAGAGGGCACATATAGAAAAATCTAGACGAAGGAAGGCAAGGCTTAAGCCTTAGTTGAGTGATCAATTAGAGCAAAAAAAAAAAAAGGAAAATAGAAAGGAGAACAAGAAGGAAGGGAGAAGAAGAATCGGCCCTTTGGCTAGGGTTCTACCATTTTTTTTTCTCATTCTAAGCTTTGTTTTCAGCAAGTATTCATGGAGAAGAGAAGAAAAAGGAAACAGAAGAAGATAGTGCTTGAGTTGGCCATGGAAATTTAAGGTACGGGACTCCCTTGAAGATCAATTCATTGTGGTTTGTGTTGTTGGTAATTTTTATTTGGTTTGTGGTCCTCAATTGAGGAGTTTTAGTATAAGAGAAATACTTTGGGGTTTTAGGAGATCTTGTCGAATTTTCCCTAAAACCTAAATAGTATTTGTTGCATGCTTGGTCTAGAGTACTCCGTTTAGAAATTCCGATTGGAGAAACCTAAGACTGTGACCACATTTTCAAGAAGAGCCTAAAAAGTATTAATATGACTTAGGACCCTTGAATTTGGGCTAAAGACCAGCAAGCCCGGTTATGTTTTGAAAATAGGCCGATCCACGATTATTTAGGACATATATTAAGTTTGGTGCTTCAAATTGAATGATTCTAATTTGCGAAGAACCCTTAGCACCGTACCTTCAAATGAGTAGAAGAAACTATTGTCAAGTATTGAGTTAAGACCCTTGAAATCTGATCTCACAGTCAGTTAAAAGTGTAAAATAGGCAAACAGGCCAGATTGACATTAAATGCACCACACTACATATCAAGGTTTGGATGATTCAATTGGAGTGATTCAATTGGAGTGATTCCAATTTTTGAGTAAAATATATTCATAGAGGAACAATGTGTATGAAGGAAGCATGTTGAGATTTTGAACTCATTGTACCTAGAAAATAAGTGAATTCGAACCCTGTTTTGGGAAATGATTTTCATGTCCTCTCCTATAAGATTTTGAGACATCCAAACGTTTCTTATATACTCCCAAAGTATTAGTGGAGATGGTTTCGTATGAAATAAGTCAATATAACTTAACTAAGTGAGATAAAGAATTTGACTAAAAGTTATATGATTTAATGATAAATAATAGGGAATAAATAAAATGGAATAATAAAGGACATGAATTCTAAATACATGTGAAGAAAAGATAAAATACATATATATAGTTGCTATATAAAAGAAGCATAGGGCTCTGTTCATACGATGATGACAAGAGATATGTGAAAGTACTCTTTATGAAGATGAGAATAATGGATAGTGAATATCTCATATGCATATATGGTTACAATAGTTATTCATGCATATGGGATATGTCTTTGAAAAGTAATAAAACTAATTTATGCAGCATGACCCGGAGTATATGAATAGATGGGCATGCCTATTAGGGATACGGTTGTTGCAACATACAGATATAGTTGGCCCTATATGGGTTGATGACATGGACCCCATTTGGGTTATACTGATAAAACACAAATACAATAGAGATCATTTTATCTCATACGATGATATAGTACCCTCGGAATTTTTATCTGATTCTTTCAGTATCCTTTTTTTTTTTTTTTTTTTGGAATATGTAGGCATGAAAAATGTAAAAAGAAATAAAGCGATATTGATAAATGAAACATAAATCATAAACATAAGAATTAATTTATAAAATATAATGGAAATATAAAATACTTGAATAGTCATTCATACTATGACTAAAATAATATGAAATTCGATAGATAAAGCACCAGAAGTTAGCATAGCACATGAGATTAACATAATGAATTAAATATTTAATTATGGTAAGGTCATGAATTATTGTAACTTACAAGTTATATGGATATATATATGCATAGCAAGTTTCATGAGTATTATAATGTGATGAGCATGGTTAGTAGTCATCCATGCGTAAGAATCCTCACTAAACATGCTTGGCACAAGTGTTTATGGGTGGGAGTCGCGGGGATGCGGCTAGAGACATGACATTCACACATCAACATCAAGAGTCATCTCAATGATAGGGGCTCATCTCGGTGTTTCTATTTAACATGTTACTGAAGTGATATGTTGTATATAAAATTTTGGAGTATAATGAGTTGTAAATAATATGTAGGCGTATTTAGACGCCTCAAATAGTGGGGTATGATAGCATGGTTTTGTAGTATATGTTAAATTATATGATTATATTTTAAGGGGTGTTTTAGAACTTCTCAGTTAATCAGGTTTAAAGTCTACAATTTCGTGACACCCTTTCCTAACACAAAGGTGCCAGGTTGGGGTGTCACAATGGTGGTATCAGAGCCTAGGTTTAGGCGACTCTAGATAGAGTATAAGATAGAAATGCATATGTAAAGTAATGTGTTAGCCTGATGTGGATGTCTTTGTTTTCTGAATAGGATGGATCGCCCTCCCAATTCAACAGAAGAAGCGGCTGAGAGTGTTAACCCAGGAGATCAAGGGTTATTCGCTTCGGATCCTTCTAAATCTATCAAAAGTGAAAGCAATGCTCCAGCCGAGCCAACGAAAGCCTTGATGAGGATATCTCCTGACATGGCTCGGGTATTGGACAGACTGACTGCTCCTAAGGCTCCGATAGACATGGTAAGAAGACATGGAGCAGAGGAATACCATGGGACAAGCATG
This sequence comes from Tetrastigma voinierianum, assembly GCA_016808115.1. Classification (NCBI taxonomy): domain Eukaryota; kingdom Viridiplantae; phylum Streptophyta; class Magnoliopsida; order Vitales; family Vitaceae; genus Tetrastigma; species Tetrastigma voinierianum. The sequence goes on from JAEQBH010002704.1 coordinate 168,206, forward strand.
GAAGAGTCTGATAAAGCCAAATACTGGTTGGAAAAGCTACAAAGAGAATTAGAGGAATTTAGATGCCCTCCCGATCAAAGAGTATCATGTGCGGTCTCACTATTGTAGAGTGAGGCATATGACTGGTGGAAATTGGTGCTCCAAAGATTCCAGATCCTATGCCTTGGGAGTTATTTGTCGAGTTTAGAAATGAAAATTTTATTCTGAAGATGTATAGGGAGACCCAGTGGACGAGTTCTGAATTTGAAACGAAAGGAACTATAAGTGGTAGTATGAGAAGGAGTTAGGTCATCTCAACAAATATACTTTTAGTCAGTCCTCACCGAAGCATTTCGGTGTAGGTAATTTGAAGATGGACTGAATGAGTCCATAAAGGGGTACTTGGTGCCTATGACATCTCTTCAACAGGTGAATTTCTATCCATTTGGTGCAAAAATTTGCAATGAAGTGGAGATTTGAGGCAAGCGAGAGAAAGTTTCTAGAAGAAGAGGTTTTCCAAAGGGCTTCTTCCTCCTCAAGGAGAGTTAGAAAATCACAAGCAAAATCGGTTACAACTGCAATACCGGAGGAAGAAGAGCGGGGCCTAAGTATAGCACCTAGTCTTGGTAGAGTGCTTGTGAGGCAGGCTTTCCAAAGTGCCCTCATTGCCATCGACGACATTTGGGGTTTGCAGATTGTTGATAGGAGGGTGCTTCAGATGTGGAAGCCCTGAACATTTTATGCAAATTGTCCCAACGAGTCGAGGGACAATGGAATCCTCGAATGCTTGATGAGAGTCAAATTGTTAGCACACGATCGACTCGAGATAGAGTAGAGTCAAGGGGCCACAACTAGCATAAAGGACGAGGAGGCACAGTGTTAGAGATGGTAGATCGTCCTATGACTTCAATGCTAGCACGAGCATATGCTATGAAGGCTCGTAGGGACCAGGAGGCACTAGAAGTTATTGTTGGTATATTTTCTCTTTATGGTATTGAAATGCATGCATTAATAGACCTTGGATCTACTCATTCATATGTATGCATTGAGCTTGTGTTCGATAAGGTGACAACAGTGGAGCAGCTATCATATGATATGCATGTAACCAGTCCTTTGGGGTATAGTGTCAATGTGAATAGGGTGTACAGAAATTGCCCCATAGTTATCAGGATAGAGAATTTTTAGTTGATTTGACTGCTCTATCTTTTCGAGAATTTGATTTGATTTTGGGTATGATTAGTTGTCACAAAGACAAGCGCTATACTAAGATTATGGAAGAAGACAGTAGTGTTGAGATCTTTCGACGGTCACGAGGTGATAGTCACGGGGCATTAAGATCTGGCACGATGTCGATATGATCTTAGGCTATGCGAAATTTAGAGATTTTTGAGGAAAGGATGTGAGACATTTTAGCCTTGATGTGACTCTAAGAATGAGTCAAGTAGATGTGAAGAATTCTAGTAGTAGGGAATTTCAAATGTGTTCCCTAAGAGTTACGGTATTCCACTGAGAGGGAGGTGGACTTGTCCATAGAGGGTGTACCGGGAACAACCCAGATTTCTAGGGCACCTTACGGGATGGCTCATACGAGATTAAAGAGTTGAAGCTGCAGTTACAGGAGCTGTTGGATAAAGGGTATATTAGACCCGGGTGTTTTCCTTAAGAGATTGCACTTGTTTTATTTGTGAGAAAAAAGTTGGCACATTGCGAATGTGGAGATTCTGTTTATAATAAATAACAATGAAGAACAAAGTACTCGTGCCTGGGAACAAGATTTATTTTGCTCAGTTGAGAGGAGGGAGAGATATCTTTCTAAGATAGATCTGTGATCTGGAGTACTACCGATTAAGAGTAAGATGTTGATGCGAAGGTGGCGTGGGGACCGATGCCAAATTATTTTCTGCAGAGTTTTTAATGTGCCTTTTGGGTTATAGAATGCACAAGTGGCATTTATGGATTTGATGAATAGGGTGTTTCGACCCTACTTAGATCAGTTTGTGGTGGTGTTTATTGATGATATATTGGTGTATTCCAAGAATGAGGAAGAGCATGAATAACATTTGAGGATAGTTCTACAAACTCTGAGAGAAAAGCAGTTATATGCCAAGCTGAGTAAATGTGATTTTTGGCTAAAGGACGTTTTCTTCTTAGGCCACATTGTCTCTGTTGAAGGAATTAAAGTTGATCCAGCTAAGATTGAAGTTATTATGAACTGGAAACCACCCCGAAATGTGATAGAAGTGGGGAGTTTTATGGGGTTATCTGGATATTGTACAATATTTGTGAACCGCTTTCTGTCATAGCATCCCTACTTACCAAACTACTCAGAAAAGATGTGAAGTTTAGTGGAATGACAGAATTGCCAAGCTAGCTTTGAGCGATTAATGCAATTGATGAGTGAAGCTCCGGTGTTAGCCTTGGTAGGCCCTGAGTAAAGTATACACTGTGTGCGATGCTTCAAAAAGATAGGTATGGGATGTGTGCTAATGCAAGATGGTAAAGTTATGGCCTATGCATCTGGCGGTTAAAGCCCATGAGCATAATTATCCTACTCATATGACCTAGAGTTAGTTCTGATGGTATTTTCTTTGAAAATATGGTGACACTACTTATATGGGGAAAAGTGTAGAGTTTACACATACCATAAGAGTCTCAAGTACCTGTTGACTCAGAAATAGTTGAATTTGAGGCAACAGGGGTGGTTAGAGTTGTTTAAAGACTATGACTGGATAGTTGATTACCATTCCGAGAAAGCCAATGTGGTGGCAGATGCCTTAAGCAGAAAGACGATGGCAACTTTGTCACTTCAACATAGTGATTGAAGAATAACAGCTGATGGATCTTTGCTGGCTCAATTAAGAGCTCAGCTGCTCTTAAGAAAGATGATTATAGATACTCAAGAGCAGTAAAGTTATGGGGAAAAGATTCGACCCGATCAAAATGGAGTCGAGAGTGAGTTTTCGGTAAAAGAGGATGGGAGCTTGTATTTCAGAGATAGATTATGTGTGCCAGCTGACAGTGAGCTGAAGAAAGAGTTGTTACATGAAGCTCATAACTCAGTGTTTACCATGCATCTTGGCGTAACAAGATGTACCAGGATTTGAAACAGAGCTATTAATGGAAAGGTATGAAAGAGATGTAATGGATTATGTGTCTAAGTGTTTAACGTGTCAGCAAGTCAAAGTTGAACACCACGTGCCATCAGGCGTATTGAATCCCATTCCAATTCCATAATGGAAATGGGATAATATAGCTATGGATTTCGTATTTAGCCTCCTTTAAGCAAGGAAGCATGATGTTATTTGGGTGATAATTAATAGACTCACAGTGGCCCATTTTGTACCGATTCGGATGGACTATTATATGGATCATTCAATTGAGTATCATGGATAGAGATTATAAAGATTGCATGGTGTTACCTTAAGTCGATAGTGTCGAATAGAGATCGCGATTTACATGGTCGAGAGTAGTCACGGTCGTGTGGGTACTTGTCTCAGCAGGTGCAACTTTTCGCATTAAGCTTAGGATGGACAATTGAAGTTAATTCATATATTAGAAGATATGCCGAGGGGTTGTGTTATAAATTTCTCTGGAAGTTGGGATAGGTATATTCCATTGATGGAATTTTCCTATAACAACAGCTATCAGGCCAGTATTGGTATGACACCATATGAAGCATTGTATAGCCGGAAATGCAAGACTCCTTTATGTTAGACAGAGCTGAGTGAGTATAAACTAATTGGACCTGATGTTGTGAAGGACACAAAAGAGAAAGTGTAGGTTATTCGGCAAAGGTTAAAGGCTGCTAGTGATCGACAAAATTCATATGCCAATTTGAAGAGGAAAGATCTTCCAGATATGAGGTTGGAATGGAGTCTTCCCTAAAGTATCATCATGGAAAAAAGTACTCAGATTTGAAAAGAAAGGAAAGCTGAGTCCAAGGTTCATTGACCCATATGAGGTTTTGGAGAGAATCAAACTAGTGGTGTATCGTTTGGCTCTCCCTTTAGAGTTAGCCAAATTTCATTACATTATTTCATGTCTATCTTTGCCAAAGATATCAATAAGATGAATCACATATCCTGCCAGTGCAAAAGGTCCAAGTACATCAGGATTTTTCATATGATGAGGAGCCGAAAGCTATCTTAGCGTGAGAAGTGAAACAGTTACGAAATAGACAGGTATTATTGGTTAAAGTGCTCTAGCAACACCATGGCAGGGAGGAAGCTACTTGGGAGCCGGGAAACCTTGATGTGAGTACGATTGCACCGCAGCTATTCTAGGTCGGGTTTATGAATTTTGAGGACGAAATTCTTTTAAGGGGGGGAGAATTGTAACACCCCAAATTAAGCCGATTAAGGATAATTAAAGCTAAATATATGTTTTGGGTAATTAAAATGATTAGAGAATAAGGATAGTGAAATTATTAAAAAAGACCAAGAGGGTAATATGGTAATTTAATTGTCAGGACATAGATGGAATTGTTTAAGAAGAGTGTTGGCTAAGAGTTTGAGATAAAAATTATAAAAGGGGAAGTTTGAAGGGCTTACAGATAAAGAAGGGAAGGGAATTTAATAAGAGGGCACATGTCTCTCTAGAAAAATCTAGGCAAAGGAAGGCTTAAGGCTTCAAGCCTTGGTTAGTGTCCAGTTTAGAGCAAAAAAAAAAAAAAGAAGAAATAGAAAGGAGAAAAAGGAAGGGGAGAGATAGAAAGAAGAAGAGGCAGGCCCTTTAGGTACAGGGTTCTACCATTTTTGTTTCTCATTCTAAGCTTTGTTTTTAGCAAGTATTCAGGAAGAAGAGAAGAAGAAGGAAAAAGAAGGAGATAGTGCTTGAGTTGGCCAAGGAAATTTACGTTACGGGACTCCCTTGAAGATCAATTCATTGTGGTTTGTGGTCCTCAATTGATTTTTAGTATAAAGGAAATGTTTGGGGTTTAGGGGAGATGTTGTCAAAATTTTCCCCAAAACCCTAAATGAATATATAGCCATCTACTTGATACAGAGAACTCAGATTTTGAGATTCCAGTTGGAGAAACCTAAGATCTGTGACCACATTTTTTCCAGAAAAGAGCCTAAAGTATTAATATGACTTAAGGACCCTTGAATTTGGGTCTAAAAACCAGTTATTGGTTCTATTTTGAAAATAGAGCAGTCCTGGTTGTTTGGGACATATCTTGAGTTTTGGTGCTCCAAATTAAATGATTCAAACTTGAAAAGAACCCTTAGCATTGTAGCTTCAAATGAGTAGAAGGAACTAATGTCAAATTATGGAGTTAAGACCCCTAAAATAGAGTCTCACAGTCGGTTACCAGTGTAAACTGGGCAAACAGACTAGATTAGCATTAAAATGCCATAACTTGAGTTTGGATGATTCAACTTGAGTGATTCCAATTTTTTAGTAAAATAGATTCATAGAGGAACAATGTACATGAAGGAAGCATGTTGATATTTTGAATTCATTGTACCTAGAAAATAAGTGAAGTCGGACCCTATTTTGGGAAATGATTTTCATGTCCTTTCCTATAGGATTTTGAGACATTTAAACGTCTCTTATATACTCCCAAAGTATTAGTGGAGATGGTTTTGTATGAAAATAAGTCAGTATAACTTAGCTAAGTGAGATAAAGAATTTGAATAAAAGTTATATGATTTAATGCTAAATAATAGGGAATAAATAGAATGGAATAATAAAGGACATGAATTCTAGCCATGTGAAGAAAAGATAATACATGTATAGTTGCTATAAAAAGAATCATAGAATACATTCATATGATGACAAGAGATATGTTAAAGTACTCTTTATGAAGATGAGAATAATGGATAGTGAATATCTCGTATGCATACATGATAACAATAGTTATTCATGTATATGGGATATGTACTGAAAACGTAATAACACTGATTGCCTGCTTATGACCAGGTAGATGGATAGATGAACATGCCTATTAGGGATACAATTGTTTCAACATACATATATAGTTAGCCCTATTTGGGTTGACGACATGGACCCGTTTAGGTCATGCGATGAACCTGAGATAGAGATCACTATCTCGAGAACGATAATAGGGTCCTCAGTACATACGATTATTCAGTATCCATTTTTTGGAATATGCAGGCATGAAACATGTAAAAAGAGATAAAGCAATATTGATAATCAAAACATGAATTCTAAACATAGGAAGTAATTTGTAGAATATAATGGAAATATAAAATACCGGAATAGTCACTAATACTATGACTAATATGATATAGGTCGATAGATAAAGCATGGGAAGTTAGCATAGCACATGAGATTAACATAGCAGTAAGAAATTATTTAATTGTGGTAAGTTCATGAATTATTATAACTTACAAGTTTATATATATATATATATATATATATATATATATATATATATATATATATATATATATATATATATATGCATAGCAAGTTACATGAGTATTATAATGTGATGAGCATGGCTAGTGATCATCCAAGCATAAGAATCCTCACTAAGCTTTATGCCTAGCAAGGGTGTTTATTCGTGTAAGTACCGAGGAGGCGGCTAGAGAATCAGACATTCCACATCAACATCAAGGGTTATCTCAACAGTAGGTGCTCACTTGCAGTGTTTCTATTTAACGTGTTACTCTTAGCAATATGTTGTATATAAACTTTTGGGTACAACGAAAATGATTTGTAAATAATATGTAAGTGATATTTTGAACGCCTTAAATAGTAGGGTATGATAATATGGTTTTGTTATATATGTTAAATTATATGATTATATTATAAGGGGTGTTTTAGAACTGCTCAGTTAATTAGGTTTAAAGTCTATAGTTTTGTGAAACCCTTTCCTAACACAGAGGTGTTAGGTTGGGGTTTCACACCTTCTCTTGAGGACATAGGGAGGATTCAGGCTTTTTCATCCGAGGCATTGGTTGTCTTAGTAGGCTGCCCAGAGGAGGGGTCAACCGGTTGAGCCGAATCGGATGGTAGAGGCGGATTGGGAGAATTCCTAGGGGACTTAGCGCCATCACCTTGTGTAGCAGCCCCTTCGCCAACCGCATAGCCTGCCTAGTAGCCCCAATCGTATTGTTTGCATTAGAGGGCAAGCAGCTTGGCCTGGTAGTCGAGCTGCAGCTCCATGAGTGCGCGGACTTTCTCTATAGCATAGAAGGAGTCCTTGGCCTCAAGCTTGGTGGCGTGCTCCCGGAGTAGGTGTTCAATTTCGGTTATGTGGGCCTCAACTTCCGCTTGGTGAACACTGTTTTTCACGACGTTAGCATGTTAGAAGTTAGCCGCTGGCCTCAGGCGGGATCATGTAATTTGGATTCCCTAGCACTTAGCATGCCTTGGAGGCCTCGGAGCGACACGAAGTAGCTTGGATACATATTTTTAAATACGGGAAATCTTGGATTCGGCCTGTGGTTTAGAGTGTAGGTCTTAAGCTATGTCATTCGAGCAGAAACCCATTGAGTTGATGCTATTAGCATCTATTATGTATCTGAGGCCCCAAATACGCTCATCTGCAAGGGAAGAAATCCATAAGGAAAAGGGAAGAATAAAAAGAAAAGAAGGAACGTATGTAAGGACAAGGAGTTACTATGGCAACCACTTGAAAAAAGGTGTGGATTCCCTCAGTAAATCTAAAACCTTCTTTATCACTGGGGCCCTGTACACAGAGCCCATGGCGATCATGACCTCCTCAGGGTCCTTTAAGAGCGGCTCCTCAAGCGAGTTGGATGCATTTCGTTTAGAACTGCGTACATAGGGGATGGGTGTCTGCTTGACAGGGCTAATTGGCTCGCGGCCTTCCACTCCTTGCGACACAGGCGGATGCAGGGAAGTGTTAGTGATTTCCGTAAGCGCACGGGTCGTACAAGTAATATAGTGGACTAACAAGTTCGGATATCGATCCCACAGGGAAGGTGTGGTTTTAGCGAGGATTGAGTACCTCGGCTAGTAAAGTTGTTCACTATCTAAGCGACTCAATGTTTTGGTGAAAAAGGTTTTAAAAACAAAATAAAACAAAACAAAGTAGGGTATGATCAATGCTTACTTACAAGGAATGGGTTAATTTCGAAGAAAGAACACAATGAAGGGTATTATGGTTGATTGCTTCCATTGATGCATTTGATTTATATATATGAAGTCCTAATTAAGTGAAAATATACTTATGATTGTCCAAGGAACACGATATGAGGTTTACACTTTCATGTCTCCCTCAAATTCTGACACCAACTCCTATTCTCCTTCGGTCCATCTAGGTCATTAAAGTATAATTACTGCTATGTTGAATTGGCCTCTGGAGTCCATCTGATAGGACTACCCGGACTACGCTCAGATCAATTACCTCTTCGTCCATACAATCCTCACATAATGCTGAGATGGGGCTACTCCTAATGAAATCCATCTAGTACTAGGCATTCCTAATTCCCTAGACTTCTTTAAGTAGGTTAATTAGCATTCCGATTAATTAGTTCACACCTTAAGAGAGTCGAGACCAGATTTTAGGGCGTAATCCAAGCGTCACCAAGGATGCCATAGTATGGGAATCGAAGGCCCAACTCTCATCATGCATTAATTAATCAAAACCTTAGTAATCCCAAGCACTACACCAACCAACATCAACAAAAGCACATATTCACAAAACCATTCTAAAAGATATATAAATCAAACATCAATTTAAACAATCAAACCTAGAGGAAAGTTTAGCTACTCATTACAACCCAAAAATCTATCAAAATCATGTCTATTACATCCATAATAATGAAAGAGATGGGAAGAGAGTGAGAGTTAGAGATACAAAACAAATATGGGATGAGTGTTCGGTGTAGATTAGATATGCATTTTTGAGGTATTAATTTTCATATGTATTTTATAACTCGAATTCTTAATTCACATGGATTATTCAGCCTGTATAATCCTCCGATGCAGCAATGTTTTGAATATGATTGAAAATCAAGCAAAATAGGCGGTCTGCATGAAGGAAGAACCGAGTTTAGTAAAGAGAGCATAAATAGGGCCCCGAAAAGATGGTGGGTTGTACCATGACCTCCATTGCACTTGAAGCATGATGTGGATGGGTTCATCTCTCAAACTTTCCATGAGTCCAAGATCACCAGGTCGATTCGAACAAAAAAGATCTGGCTTCGTAAAGTTAATGGAGGATTTTCCAAAACTTTTCACATGGAGTACCCCTCAAGTTTGTGCATTTCGATTCTAAATAATGGCTTCCAATGACTCTAATCTTGACACAGATAGATTCTACTCTCTCTTATCTTTCCGTAGAGACCAAAATCATCACATTTAGAGGTCGGATGAGAGAGTTATGATCGTTTGAAGTCAAAAGGTCACTTCACCTAGGCGAAGCAGACCTTCGCCTAGGCGTAGGCCTTCACCTAGGCGAAGCTACCCTTCGTTGAGGCGAAGGAAGGATTCAAAAAAAGACACATTCTGGTTCGCCTAGACAAAGGATGTCGGGCTAGAACATTAAAAAGCGATTTTTAAGCCCATCATTGCTCTTACCAAGCACATAAATATATGCCTTTTGGAGCTTGATTAAGAGTCCGGTTTTGAGGAGAACACCCTCCTTAGGGTTTCTCCTCTCTTCTTCTTAAGCCACTTAGGGGTTTTTTTTTTCTTTAGTTTTACTTTGTTTTTGGAGCTGATTTTGAAAAACTAACTACTAAAGGAGCTCTTGCAACTGTAGAGCAGAGTTTGAGACGAATTTCATCTTTAATTTGTTTTGTATCTCTCAACTTTACTCTCTTATTTAATCTTTCATTGTTATGTTGAGGTTAAACATGGTTTTGTTGGATTTCTTGGTTGTAATGAACATTTTCGCTCTCCTCTAGGGTTGATTATTGAGGTTGATGCTTAATTTGTATTTCTTTTATAATGGTTTTGTGAATTTATTCTTGTGTTGATGTTAGCAGGTGTAGTTTTTTGATTACTATGGTTTTGCCTAATTAATTTATGTTAGGGAGTGAGTTTAAGACCTGGTGCACAAAGGATTTCCAAAGTGATAGTTGGAAAAATACCCTTAGGCATTGATCCTTACTCCTAAATGTATCTCAATTGACAAATCAGCCCTGGCAGTCCACGAGAAGTCTAGGGAATTAGGAATGCCTAGTCTTTGGATGGATTTCATTAGGGTAGCACCATCTGACATTATGTGAGGATCGTATGGACAAAGGGTGATCAATGCGGCGTAGTCCAAGTAGTCTATTGTATGGACCGAGAGGTGACCAATAGGATTCCCAAAAGCACTGCCTTATAAAAGTACTATACTTAATGACCTAGAAGGACCCCGAAAGGAGAATGGAGTGGGTGTGAAATTAAGGGAGACACGAAATTAGCAAGCCTCATACCATTCTTAGACGAACATAATATATTTTCATTAAGCCAGCACTTCATGAATAATAATCATAATTGCATCAATGGATATAATCAGCCCTAGTATCCTTACCCACAATTTTTCTTTAAAATCAACTCATTTACTTGTGAATCTTATAAAATCAATTTTAGATTTGTTTTGCTTTTAGTTTAGTTTAGGGGCTCATGCTCACCCAAGTCATCGAGTCACTCAATAGTGAACGACTTCACTGTGAATTGCTCCATCCTCGCTAAAAGCACTGCAGCCCAGGATCGATATACGGATTTGTGAATCCACTGCTATTATATGCGACTACGACTTGCGGGTTTTAGTTGATTTTTACCAAACTTTTATATAATACAAAAATCACCAAACAAGTTTTGGCTCTCTCCATTTCAGGGGAAGGTATGGTTTGTGTTTAGAATTGATATTTTGGCAAAAGAAGGATTTGCTAATTTGAGCAAAATTTTCTTTTATTTATATTGTTTATATATGTTTTTTCTTTCTTTTGTACTTTCCTTTTTAGGTGCTAAGCATAATGTCGACGAGGAGATAAATGAGTTTTCTACACCGCTTCAAAATCATTTCCTTCCTCCACACCTCCCAAAGAGGAACCAGCATAGGAGGAAGTGCATAAGGCAAGCACAAGCCTCCATGAGCGAACAAGTTTATAATTTTGGAGGGGTGAATTCTTTCAACAATGCGGGTTATTTCTCTCGAGCCACAAGCCATGCCAAGCTACAATCATTCGGGTTGGGGGGACCGCAAGAGACAATTTCTCCTGTAGCCATCTAAATATGCAGCCACAAGGAAGCTCAAGTTCTTATTATCAAGAGCAATTCCGGCAACCATCCGATGAAGAGCTATTCCTTGCAATGAAGGAAGACATTAAGAGGGATAATGAAGCTCTAGAAATGCGGTTACTTGATTATGGAACCAGAAATTGGATGCTAACACTTAACCGAACAACATAAACAATTGAAAAATCTAATAGAGAAATGTATGCTATCATGGAAAGAAAGGCAAGAAAGGCCAAGGTGGAAACACAAGGAACAATCTTCAAGGCAACTCCCCAGCGATATAAAGAAGTGATGACCATCTGAGTGTGAAAGTATACCTTTGGGCCTTGAAGAGAAGAACTTAAGCTTGACAGCTGGATGAGGACAAGAACACAATGGGCTGACCAAATGACTTTGGTCCTTGAGGAAGAATTGAAAAACCCAACATTTGTTGAGAAGAATGAGCTTGTTATTGACGAAGAACCGTTATTGAAAGAGAAGCAAGTTGAAAAACAACATCCCGAGATTATAATGGAAAATGTTTTGGTTGGAGTTGAAGACTTCAATTTCCCCATAAAGTCTTTGACTTTTGGCATGGAAGAGGACCGACAATCATCATTTATAGAAAAACCTTTCGTTTCTACAAGTCAAATATGGATTGATGCTAAAAATGGGGAAATGACACTCCATGTTAGTAAAGAGAAAATTAAGTTTGACCTATACCAAAACATACCGTTAACGGATGAAGAAAAGAGGGCATGCATGAAGTTAGAGAGCTCATTTTCGCCCATCAAGGATCTAGCACCTACGTTCCTTCAAGAGGACACTCTTGAAGGATATAAATTTGAACCCAACTCTTTCCCCACTAAAGAGTTGGCTTTTGAGCTATTAACGCCTATTCTGGAGGTGGAGGAGTTCATTCTCACGAGCGATGAGGATGAAGAGGGAGTATTGGCCACAATGGATGAAGAGCCAAAGCGAAGATCTCGGACTTCTCCAATGAGTCTAGCTAGACTCTAAAAACAAAGCAGTTCTTGGGAGGCACCCCAAGAAAAAATAAGGATTTTTATCTATTTAGTATTTTAGTTGTTTGTTGTAAGTATTTTTAGTATGTGTTGCATGTTGATTTTATTCTCAGTGTTTATTTGTTTTTCTTCTTTTCAAGACATTGAAGTTGATTCTCAATGAGGGAGTTTCATCAAGACCCACCACGCCCAAGCCCAATGATCACTCTTGATCATAAAGAGATCCTCTGTCATACTCACATCATTTTAATACATTAGGACAATGCGATTTTAAGTTTGGGGTATTGAAGGAACTTCCCTTTGTTTTTATAATTTTCCAACAGCTTCAATTATCTTATCTTTGGTGTTTTGTTTTTGTTGCTTGTGTATTTTAGTTGCTTTTATGTGTTTTTAGTTTTTAGGTTACTTTTTTTCATTTTTAGGTTGTTTTTGTTTTGGTTGAGCATGATGAATAATGATTGAACTCTCTTTCACATGAAGAAAATGAGAGATAGTTGAACATAAAGCATAATGGGTTGACCACATAGTTGTAGACCTAACCTCTTGTTCTTAATATCTTGAGCACAAGCCATTTACCCATGATGGTCAATTTTGCTTGGTTTAGAGAAGAATTATGCGAACATAATTTTCTTGATCTCTTAACAACTCTAGAACTTGTTTGATTATCGCTTGAGGCGAAATCCTAGACACCACAACATTTAGGAGATGATTTAGGCCATCCTTGGACCGATTGTGCATTTCTAGCCAACCTTTATATGAACATATCTATAGTCACCCTTTTTGGAGCCTAAAGAAGCATCTTTCTTTGTGAACCAAGTATGCTCCTTACCCGTTTATGTATTCCTTCAATTGAAAACCGTATTTACCCATGGCATGTGTAATTGTTGATGCATTATGTGGAAGCTATGTGGGATTTGGTGATTGATTGAGGTTGATAAAAAAAAAGAAAAAAGAAAAAAATGTCGAGTAAGTTTGGTTTCGTAGCCTTCCTACCTTGAGTAAATAAGTTCTTAGGGGTGTTTTACACCTAATGCCACTAAGGCCCGATTAGTGCAGGAGCTATTGTTAAAGCAATAAATAGGGTAGGTAGAAAGCTTAAGGGAACCGAACATTGCACTAATTTTACACCTTGTTTGTTGTTATGTGAATAAAAGGAGTTTTGGGGAGCAAAGTGAGTATGGCAAATAAGTTTAGGGGTGATGTAATATTGGTGAAAGCCTAATGTGTTTGAGGAGATGGACAAAGTGAAAAAGTAATGTATGTCTTTAGGTAAATTTGAGCCGAAAAATTGACTTTCATCATGCCTTTAACCCAAGTCATCATGCCTTTAACCCAAGCCTTACATTACAAGCCAATTTAAGACCTTTTGATCCTAGTGTTGTAGGTAGTCTACATTAGTAGAGAGCGATATGAAAAACAAGCATATGGAATCTTTCATTTATTAAGAGATCCTTCATACACTCTTGTTTACATAAATTCCATTTCAATGCAATTGACCAGAGAGGGGAAGACTACACACACACACTTGAGAACTTTGGTTTAGGTTGTTCAACTCATGATCAATCTAATGTTTTTGAAAAATGCTATCTCAAAGTTTTCTTTGTGTTGTATGAAGGTCATATCCTTGAGGCAACTTATCATATATAATCCCAATTTCATGCTCAACATTTTTTGTTAGTTTTGAAGAAGGAAAATGAGTTGTTTCTTTGGCAGGGGACAAAGCGAATGTTAAGTTTGGGGTGTTAGGTTAGTGATTATATATGCATTTTGAGTGTGTTTTTCATGTATTTTTATAACTCAAATGATTTATTCACATCCTTATTCATCCATATTACACTAATCCTCCATTCTGCAATGTTTTGCAAAATATGATTGAAAATCAAGCAAAAGAAGAGCTAATTGACATGAAGGAAGAACCAGAGTTTGAAGCGAAGGCATAAAAGAGGGTAAAGATGGATTTACGGTTGTGTGCTGGCTTCCCATGACTTCAATCATGGTTGGATGGGTTCTACATCTCTCGAAGCTTTCACGAGTCAAAGATCACAATTCGGGTTCGAGCGAAAGATACGGCCTCGTAAAGTTAAGGGAGGATTTTCCAAGCACTACATGCGGCACCCTAAAATTTTGTGCATTTCGAGTCTAACTATTGAACTAGATGACTCTAATCTTGACAAGATAGATTCACACTTTCTCTCATATTTACATTGAGACCGAAATCATCCATTTAAGAGGTCGGATGAGAGAGTTATGATCGTTTGAAGTCGAGGAAGGTCAGTGTTGATACACTCGAGTCCGCCTGGCGAAGCGGACCTTTGCCTGAGCATGACCTTCAGCAGGCGAAGCTACCCATAGTTAGCCTAAAAATACACATTACAGGTTTGGCCCTGGCGAAGGATTCTTCGCCCTAGGCAAGGGTTAGAATAGTAAAAAATGATTTTTTTGAGCAGTCATTGGCCCATTTTCCAAAGCCTATAAATATGTATTTTTGGAAAAGCCGGCCCCAAGGGTCGGTTTTGAGGAGAACACATAAGACTCTCCTCTCTCTTCTTCTTAAACACTTAGGGTTTTTTTTTTCTTTAGTTTTACTTTGTTTTTGGAGCTAATTTTGAAAAACTAGCTACTGAAGACTCTTGCAAGTTGTAGAGTAGGATTTGAGACGAATTTCATCTCTAATTTGTTTTGTATCTCTAAACTTTACTCTCTTATTTAATCTTTCATTGTTATGTTTATGTGAAACATGGTTTTATTGGATTTCTTGGTTGTAATGAGTGGCTTAACTCTCCTCTAAGGTTGATTATTGAGGTTGATGCTTGATTTGTATTTCTTTTATAATGGTTTTGTGAATTTATTCTTGTGTTGATGTTAGTTGGTGTAGTTGTTGGATTACTATGGTTTTGCCTAATTGATTTATGTTAGGGAATGAGTTTAAGACCTGGTGTACAAAGGGTTTCCAACGTGACAGTTGGAAAAATACCCTTAGGCCTTGATCCTTACTCCTAAATGTATCTTAATTGACAAAATCAACCTAACCTAGTCACAGAAGTCTAGGGAATTATAAATGCCTAGTACTAGATGGATTTCATTAGGTGTAGCACCATCTCAGCATTATGTGAGGATAGTATGGACCGAGAGGTGATTGATCCGAGCATAGTCCGAGTACTCCTATTGTATGGACCGAGAGGTGACCAATAGGATTCCCAAGGAAAGCATTGCCTTACTTAATGACCTAGAAGGACCGAAAGGAGAATAGGAAATGGGTGTGAGAAATTGAGGGGAGACACAAAAGTGCAAACCTCTCTAGTTCATTTTGAATAATACAATCTCATTGTTCCATTAACATTCATAGACATAAATCATAATTGCATCAATGAGTTATATTATTCTAGTATCCTTACCCCTGACTTTTCTTTAAAATCAGTATTTTATGTGAATCTTATAAAATCAATTTTATATTTGTTTTGTTTTTAGTTTAGTTTAGGGAGCTCATCTTTCACCCAAGTCATCAAGTCACTCAAATAGTGAACGACTTCACTAGCCGAGGTACTCAATCCTCGCTAAAACCACACCATCCCTGTGGGATCGATATCACAGACTTGTTAGTCCTTGTATTACTATGCGACTGCAGAGTGAGTTATAGGGTTTGGTTGATTTTACCAAACTTTATATAATACAAAAATCACACCGAACAATAGGGAATGCTCAAACTCAGCTCCAAGAGTTGAATAGAGTCCTCCTGATTTGATGATTCTTTCAACATCACACCAAATCAAAGTAAAATAAAAAAAATCTTCGAACCTAAGTGATTGAAGAAAGGAGAAACCACTAGGAGGGTGTTCTCTTTCAAAAACCGGCCTTAAGCAGGTCAAGACTACTATTTATATGCAATGAAAGGGCCAATGATGTCCAAAACTAGATTTTGTTGGTCCATCCTATAGATCCTTTATCGCGGCAAGGCTTTTTGCCTTGTGAGCAGGAAGTAGTCTTTTGATTTATGCTCCACTTGTTTGCGGCGAGGATTTATCTCCCTTCGTTTGCGAAGGATAGCCTCATTTGCGACAAACCATAGCTAAGGGAAGGGCATCTTTGCGGAGAGTGAACCCCGAGGCTTAAGTCTTTGCTTTCTTGGGCTTCCTACGCCAAAGCCTTTTCCTTCACAGCAGTGAACCTCTTGATAATTGGCTTGACTGTTGTAGCTCAACTACTTTATCTTCACTTGATTTCTTTCATCACTTTGCTTGATTTTTCTTCTAGTTCTATAAAACATAAGCAAGGGGGGGGGAGGGGATTACTGTAATATTTAAGAATACAGGTGTGAATCTAGTATTTAGGTTACAAAAATACATGCAAAACACACTATAAATGCTAATAAGAATCTTTATCATGAGGTTGGGTCAGCTGACCTTCAGCAGTCGTTCTCCTCTTTGAAGCATTGTTCCTCGGGAGGCCCACGAGTCGGGCCAATGGGGGGACAAGGGATGTTGAAACTCTTGCAGCGAAGATGCTCGAAGTCTCTCGCCTAGGGGATAGTCTAATTGTCTCTGGGGCGCGGTCGAGGCAGATGTGGGTTTGGTCGGAGGTCGGGAAGGGAGTTCCTAGGCCTCAGGTCACAGCGAGGAGGCGGGAGTGGAAGTCGTCGACCACGGCCATTTCTTCCATTTGTTTGAACTCCCGAGCCTGGACAATGGCCACAATTCAAGCAAGAAGGCAATTCAGAACACACTTCTTAGAGCAAGAGTTCCCTAGGCCTTCTAAATGCAAATAAGGCACTGGCGGGACGACAAATTCCTCGGGCTCAACGAACACCTCCTGGAGATTGTAGGGGGTCAGCAAGTATTCAAGTCTCGAGCTTAGGAGCAGAGCTTTGGCTATAGCCTTAGAGATTAGGGTGTCACTCATATCATCTACCGGTTTTCTTGGCCTAAGGTACCTATGCGCACAAGGGGGGTGTGGCGCGCCCAAATCCCGAGGTCAGTTGACTACCCGTCAGCCACGGAATACTTGAATGTTGGGTGACCCAGGCGGTACCCACTAATCGGGGCGGAATCTCCTTGTGCGGGAGCTCTACCGATCTGAGACACACATAAACCCCTCTCCCCAAGCAGTCCAATATAATAGTTTATGATTTAAAACGGCCACTTGGGCCCATAAACAATACTCGATATATACATACCAACTATAGATCAACTATACCCAATAGTTACAAAGTTAATAATATGTTTTACTCTTATATGATACATACATTAAACTTAAAAGTTCTAATACATGTATCATCAAAGCCTGGCTTGAGCTTTCTTCTAATCCTCGGTCTCTAGGGCGAGCCATCCCCTCATACGCTCCACATGCTGTAAATAGTATCCTCGACATGAGTGAGCTAATGCTCGATGGTGGAATCGCCCTAAGTGGGCTCTCACCACCTAAGTGCGGTGCAATGTTCCGAAAACACACATTCAAGCAAATGCATGATCTACTTGAATGTCTACATGACCAGCTCAGATCCGGGTCACTCAGGGCTCCTTCACGCAGCTAGGCCTGCATTGTAATTATTCTTTTGTTTGACATTGGACAACCCTCCGATGTGTATATATCAATTGGACGCTCCGACGATTGATATATTATTTGTTGTGGACTACCCTCCGATGAATATCAATTGGTAGCTCAGACGATTGATATTTTAATTTGGACTACCCTCTCAGATAATTAATATTTTAGACAGCCCTCCGAACCATTTTCTCTAGACTCATCCTCATGCACTCACTCCTATAGTCCTAGGGTGTTCCGATTGCATATGGAATGCATGCATGCCAATCCCCTGTCTGATCTAATTCACATGTAAATACATAAACATGCATATATTCACAAAGCAATCAATTCACACAATCATATGTATAAATTCTCATTTCATACATCAAAATTAGCTCACTTGGGCTAATGATCAAACCACGAGCGAAAATTTAATTTAAATCACTGCGACCAAACACATATTTTCACAAAAATATATTTTTAGAACTCTTTGCCGGGGAATAGTGAAACCCTCGGTTACTATTCCCGGAAAATCACAAATCATCGGTTCACTTCGTGAACCCGCATTTCCCGGCCACTTCCGGCCTCATTCCAATCAATACATGATTTATTATAAATTTGGTGAAATGAAACATCCAAACAACCCTCATGGTTACGGGCTCAACATTTTGGTTTCAAAAATTCATATCAATTCGGTCCCAAGGTTTGGGACCGATCAAACGGCCCCTAACGGCCTCATTCGACTCAAACATTTGTAAAGTACTTAAGCGAAATCCGCAGCGCCCAAGTGAGGAGAAGCCCTACCTCCGGAGTTTGTCAAAACTCACAATCTGGTAATCCCCTGCGTAGCCATAAATATAGCGGTTCCTCCTTCTTGTCGAAGGCTGACGATCGGATCTCCCGTATTTTTAGAGAGAAGTTCGATATTCTCTCACTAGAAACTCAACTCCATAGCTACTGGATCTCCTTTTCCATTTCTCACGTTTTCTTGGCTTTTGACTTTGTAAGGGACGACCACTGTAGCAATTTTGTCCTTTAGTGACTTAACAAATTCAAAGCCAGCCATTATCATCCCTTCATTTGGTTTTGACATTCGACACTATCACCGGCCGTGTTTCCTTCGTTTCTCTACTCATACCACTTACTTATTTTATGAGTACTTGTTATATGTGACTTTCGTTACATCGAAATTCGTTTTCTGGCACACGGCTTGCAATGCCTCGAAAAATGTGCTTCCAGGCTATCGAATTTGACGAGAGATCGATGTCTTGTTGTTATATTTTGCGAGGCAGATTCCACGCCCAGTGAAATCCTGTTTCATCATCCGAGATCTAGAGAATAAATTTCGAGGATTTTTAAGCAAATTACAATTTTGTAATCGAAGTGATTTTCCTTTTCCCGAAGTGGAATTTCTGGGTCTTCTGAGGAGTAGAAGGTAGAATGAAGGAAAATCACAATAGCGAGCATAAGAGCTTCATTCTGGAGCTTGCCGCAGGATCAGGGCAAATTAGGAACTCCCTAAGCAGGGGATACCTCCCATATCCCTAGGCGTCGAACAACAACACATTGCCTTAAGACTTGTTCTTGCTGGTGTTCGGCATATGGAGTCCTTAGGATGGAGACGGCTAGGCATTAACCTTGAGATAATATCTCTCGAGCTTTTGTCGCTTGAAGAAGTACACGTATAACACATCCTACCAAGATTGAGGTCGTGCTTCTTGTTCAATACGCTTACCTCGAGGAGAACCCAAATGATGTTCATGTGAACATAAATGGGGTCGATCTTGGTGAAGTGTAAGAACTGGTGGACCAGAGGAAGGAAAAGGAATCTCAACCCCTCACTGATATGGATTTTCGGCCAGTAGATATAGTTCATCCGTCCTTGGTCCATGT
This sequence comes from Tetrastigma voinierianum, assembly GCA_016808115.1. Classification (NCBI taxonomy): domain Eukaryota; kingdom Viridiplantae; phylum Streptophyta; class Magnoliopsida; order Vitales; family Vitaceae; genus Tetrastigma; species Tetrastigma voinierianum. The sequence continues at coordinate 187,768 of JAEQBH010002704.1, forward strand.
CCGTACAGGCCGTGAATTGAGGGAAGGAATACTTCCTCCAAAAGGCATCCGCACAAGGGTCCCTAACAAGCTTAAGCTAGGTCGAAGAGCATCGGAGAAGAAGGGAAGCAAAGAACCCAAAAGTAGAACAAAGATGAACCAGAGTGAGGAAAAAAGCAATAGCACCCTCGCTCAGCGAAGGCGGATTATACCCGCAAATCCGACCACATGGGCGAGGGAATCCCAAGAAAAAATATTTGATGAGATGTTAGGGAGACACGCCAAAACCGGGGCTTGAATTTGGTGTTGCAACCTATGACGATAAGCTACATTAATAAGCAGTGCTCGGCGATAAAGCAAATGATTTTACTGCCCTTCCAAACCTGAGAGGATGGAATGGCGCTAGTAGGGTTAGTGGAGTGGAGTAGACCATAGAGCACATGCCCTACTTGTGCGTGTTGGGGGATCCATTTAGAAGACCTGACCTGGATCCAGCCGTGCAGCGAAGGGCCTGGGATAGCAACCCTAGTTTGGCAACCTCGGGCAACTAGAAGGGTGAGCTTGGACACACGAGAAGATAAACCACCTTAGGCATGAGAGAAAGGAATGAGCAACGAAGGTGTAACAGACCATAGGAGCACGCGTTATGATGAAATTTATGGTAAGAGATTAATAAGTAGTGATATATCATGTAAAGGTAAAGGCAATAAATGTCCCATTTAAATATTGCGCATGTCACATCCCTCCTCTCCCCCCCACCCCAAAAGGGATGAACTGAAATTTCTTTTACGATCTACTTTGTGGAAAGCCAAGACCTTTCCGATAGGCATATTAGGATTATCACTTGTGTAGGCCTTTAGTCGTTTTTTCTTGCTATTAACTTGGATATTATGTCATTTTCTAATGTTTTTGCAGTTTGATTTATGTGTTTAGATGTAAAAATATTATCGTTCTGAATCAATAAAATTTCATTTTTCATTGTCAAAAAAAAAAAAAAACCACCTTTGAAATATATATATATATATATATATATATATATATATATATATATATATATATATATATATCTTAAATAATTGTCTAAATTTTTTAATTTGTTACTTAAGCAATCCATCAACTTGTAAAAACTTATGAAGCTTAGTCTTTAATACAACTCCCAAAATGCTAATCATATCTATATATTTGGTTTAGAGATTCAAAATACCATATAAAATAAAACTCAGAAGAACCAATAACCTCTCTGTGATCAATATAATTACAAGTAGTACCTTGTAGATAACATATCACCTTTATTAATAGGAGATGGACATATCATTTGCATGATAGAAAAATGTTCACATGGGATGACAACGACATAGTGCATAGAATTGATTTTCATTATTATTATTATTTTGTTTTGTCATTATTATTAGGAGTGTGATTATTCATTTGTTTTTGTGTGGATAATTAAGACAGCAGTGTTGCTCTGATCAAGTAGAGAAGTCACATCAAATCCCTGCTCGTCAGTATGCTTCATCAGACCTAAAATCTTAGGTATTTTAGGCATATTAGGATTCTTACATTTGTAGACCTTGAGTCGTTTCTGCTTACTAGTAACTTGAATGCTAATATTTTTAGCAATTTGATTTATATGTTCAGATGTAAATATAGGGGTGACAATTCGTGTCAATGGGTCATGTTTGTGTCATGTCAATGTACGAATCGTGAATCGACGTTCGATCAACCCAAACCCAGGCACGAATAATAGCGTGTCGACGTTCGTAATCAAGAGCCCAACTCATTTTATTATTCGGTGTTCGGTAGGTCGACATGAATATGACCCATTAATTTGATTATTTAAAATAATAAGAATTATAATTAATCATCCATGTTTAACACAAATAACCTATTAAATTTAATATGTTTATTAATTTTATTATTTAAAATAATATGAATTATAATTAATAATCCATATTTAACATAAATAACTTATTAAATAAGTTAATTAATTAATATAATAATTATATGGATCAATTCGGGTTAAATTGATGTTAGGTAGGTTAACACGAATATGACTTATTTATTAAACGTATTAGGCGGGTCAGCAGCGATTATCTTCAGCTAAACCATGGCTCCGTGTTGGGTTTGTATTTGTGTTTAAGTCTCATGTCTGACTATTTGAAATTAATGGAAATTTCGGTTTTATTGTTAAAAAAAAAAAAAAAAAGGTTTACAACCGGGATGACAATGACACGGTCCATATAATTGATTAGGAACCAACCTTCCATTTTCAATTCAGAGAGAGAAGGCTCCATTTTCAATTCAAACAGAGAGAGAAGGTTCAATTTTCAATTCAAACAAAGAAGAAGGTTCCATTTTCACAATGACACGGTACATATAATTGATTAATTCAGAGAGAGAAGGTTCAATTTTCAATTCAAACAAAGAGAGAAAGTTCCATTTTCACAATGACACGGTACATATAATTGATTAGGAACCAACCTTCCATTTTCAATTCAGAAAGAGAAGGTTCAATTTTCAATTCAAACAAAGAGAGAAGGTTCCATTTCCAGGAATTTCAAGCAGAGAGGATATCCTGACCTCACCATCTCATTATCATCATATCCTGATTTTCTGCCTGGTTGTTGAGTCTGCATCTCAGGTTGTTTCAATTTTCAAAGTGGGGTCAACTCCCCAACCACTACTTCAGCAGCCCATAAATTCCACTTCTTTAGACGTTTCAGCAAAACCAAGGCCAATTCCTCCTCTTTCACCTTCCTACATTGTTAAAGCTCCAATGGCTGAGTCTCCCGCCAAGGCGCTCCGCCGGATTCTTGATTCTCCCGGGGTTCACCTGGGCCCTGCCTGCTTCGATGCTCTCAGTGCGAAGCTTGTGGAAAGAGCTGGATTCGACTACTGTTTCACTAGCGGTATGTGTGTTGCATTTGCTTGATGTTTCAGTGGTTTCATCATGTGGTTATCTTGATTAGGACTGTTTTACTAATTTCTCGATATAGGTATTGCTTGATTGGTTCGTATGTATGTGCATTGTACTTGCTGTTGGATTCCTACTGGGTATTGTTTAATTGGATTCCCTGTGTTTTATCTGGTTTGCTGATGGTTTCATATTATGGATCTTATAAGATTTCGTTAATTTTTTGGGGTCTTTGAATGTGGAGCATGATTTTGGAAATCTGATGCATATAATTCAGAAAGAATAAACATAAAGTGATGAGAATGTAGTACTGTAGTGAAATTGATGATAAAGGAAGGAAGCATTGGAAATTAGAACAATGCATGAGCCAGTGTCTTTGCACAATTATCCACCTCAGATGCGATGCAGTGTCTGTTTGGATATTGGCAGTTGCATTGCAAGAGTATTCTGTGAAGCCAGATGGGGAAGAAAACGCCTTTTAAATCTTAATATTTTGACCTGGAGATGAACCCCTCCTTTTGTCTAAGACCATGGTTAGCAAAACCAAGGGTGACTTACTGCACTCACCACAGCTATATATCACTAAGTAATCCAAGGATTCCTCGTGGGAGGAACTGAATCTGACCATGCCTCTCTTCCACACATCTTGGTGTTCACCCTTACCTCTAGGCCATGACAATGAAGCCATAATCCAGGCAGGGATCATTGTTTCACATTCTAAAATCACTTCTTGATTTCATGCCTAGAACATATAATGTGAATTTGGTTTATTCTGATTACAAATGTTTCTATCTTGCATGGTTCAAAAATATACTGCCTGGTTTAAGACCAAACAGAGTTGGAGATGATTGTTTTCCTGGTTTCTTTTTCAATAAGTTGATTGTTTTTTTTTTTTTTATTTTAAGGCATTGGGGATTTAATTTTTTTTTCAGATCCATTTTACCATTAGTATATGTTTGTTGTGAGACTATGATTGTTGTTCCTTATCGCGATCCCAGAAACACAAAACGAAAGTCAATGGATCAATATTTTAGTTTGAATTCATCTCTTTTAAAGTCTTGGTTTGAATTTAATAATCTCTAATACGTTTTTGGATAACCCTATAGAATAATATGCCTTAACTAGAATTGATTTTAAGATGAGCTGTTGTAAGGAGTTGTTCTGAAACTGGTTTGAGAGACTTTGAACTACAAATTCTTTGTTGGAATTATTGTTCAAAGGTGTTCTTGATATGAGTTCACATAAATGAACAAGTTATAAAATTACATTTCTTGCTTAATGAAAATTTCTTGCTTGCCATAAAATTATTTATGTTTTGTGCTTTCATTAGGGTTTCAATATCGGTACGCTGGGTGGAAGCCTTGCCGAGATGTGGGTCTCATTTCCTTTGGAGAAATGATGGGCCCGGCGACAGAATCATCGAAATTGTGTCAATTCCCATCATTGCAGATGGGGATAATGGATATGGAAATGCAATGAATGTTAAGAGAACTATCAGAGATGCTATTCGAGCTGGCTATGCAGGGATCTTTCTTGAAGATCAGGTTGATATCATTTAGAAAATTTTGATATTCATCACTAGTTCCTTTGTACCAACGTTGTTTTCATCTTTCTCATTTATTGCTCAATCTACTCTCTCTCACACACACAATCACAGTCATCAAGTTTGTGGCTGCTTAGTTTTTACTCATGATTAATGTGGAGTTCTTGGTATTGGTAATCATATTTCTTTCAGTATTAGTTCAGAATTGGTTTACACTAATGTAAAATGTTATACCAGTTAAAGTATGGTTCTAGGATGCAAACACAATTCTAGGAGTCTGATTCAACGAAGACCTTGTCTAAGATCAATGCATAGTGTGGATATTTAGAGGTTTATTAATCAAATAATAAAAATGTTAATCATATATATATCTATATATATGGAACTGAAGACTATGGAAGGTCTTGCTTTTGCATCATCAGCAGAGGATTCTTTGAAATCAAGGCAGTAGATCGGAATGCAAGTTCTTAGACCAAAATCACATAGAGAAATAGACATGCTCTTCTAGCCTTAAACATTGAGAAAAAAGATAAGGAAAAGCTATTTTACAAGCACATGATACTGATAAGAGAGAATAGATTGTGTATCTTGGAGTTGGTGGGTAATAGAAGTAGGAGGCTTCTGAGAGCCATAGATTGTTCGTTATTTTCTCATTACTAAAAGAAACAAACATATGCATAACTTTTGTCTTTTGACAAGTATAATATATTCATATATGGTTTTCAAAACATGTTCAAACTTTAAAACATGATGATGTTATATCAAGGTGTCCCCCAGCTTGTGGTCATACACGCGGTAGGAAAGTGGTGCCTAGGGATGGAAGCGTGCGGATAAGCGACCATTGATGCTCGTAAGAGAGTGGCTCGACATTGTTATCATAGCACGAGCCGATGGCTCTGACGGTATGTCTTTTGAGAATCACTTTGGAATCCACGGGCTTTGTGATGTTGGAGCAGATGTCCTTCTCATTGATGCACTTGCTTCGAGAGAAGAGATGAAGGCCTTTTGTGAGATTGCTCCTTCTGTTCCAAAAATGGTACATTTCTTTTATTTCTTTCCTTTGATGTAACACCAAGTGCTGACCAATAAAAGTCTTTTAAATAATCTATATATATACATACACATATATTTATATATATGCCCTTGTGCATTTGCTATTATATTGATTGCACAATTAGGTCTTATTTGTTAAAGAATCTAATAATATTTATGTTAGTTGTGTATTTTGCTTGTCACTTGAATGTGACTTGTAAAAACATTAGGTATTTTCCTTTCATGCTTGATGTCTTTTGTACACATTTTCTCTTTTGTATCAGTACTAAATTTTGAATGCTTATATTTTTTATACATTTATTTTCCATTTTCCCAAATGTTGCCTCTGATGTGAGGACGAATTTTCCAGCATTGCGCTGAATAAGGCTTATTCTTCATTTTCTAATGATAATCTCAAACTGATTTAACATGCTATTTAATGATTGAAGTAAACCCGATTTAAGCAACTTTAGTTGACAAATCTATTGTAAACAAAAGCTGAGGATTTGACGAGACTTATTGTGCTCATTGTTTCTTTCCTTGAGGAAAAAAAAATTTATATGCATATATTTTGAATTTTGCATATGCATGGACCATCTTGTACATCCTCCTATAATATTTGGATTTTGATCACATAAAGATATGTGAACTTCTTTTACCTCATATGATTTAGCCTACACTTGCAATGATTTCACAGTCATTGCCTTTCATTTGAATAGTTAATTTTTTACAGGCTTCGTATATGCATTTTGTGAGTCTATTTAGAAGTGAGAGCCTGATCGATCCTGTTATCAACTGTTTTAGAACTTTAAGGAAGTACAATAAATAATCCATACTAACTGAGAAAGCTCTCTTATTTGTAGGCTAATCTGCTTGAAGGAGGGGGGAAAACACCAATACTCAATCCCACTGAACTTAAGGATGTTGGATTTAAAATTGCTGCTTATCCACTCTCCTTGATGGGGGTATCTATTCGAGCAATGCAGGTCAGATATCTTCATTTGGTTTTCCCTTCATCTTTTTTTTTTTTTATTTTGACTAAAATTTTTGGTCATTGTCATTGATGCAGCACAAACATTTGACTACAGAATTTAATCTTCATAACAACAAATCTGAGCTTTAAAAGTGAACTTAAACATGATCCATCATGTTTAAACACCTGAAATAAAATATGGTTTTTCTTTTGCTATTACTGCATCATTGAGAATTATGAATACTACTATGGCAGTGCTATGCTACAGGAATTTCGGTTTTACTGTACCTAGATTTGAAAATTGTGTTATTTCTACCTTTTTAAACTAGAAACAAGGTATAATTTTGAAAGAATTTTGCTGAGCATGGTGGGAAGTCCTTCTAAAGATAAGGAGGCAATAAAAAGAAAAGTAGAAGAAAATTGTTAAAATGTAATTCAAAACAGCTACCATTTTAGTATAATTTTCAGTGGAAGTTTCAATGGCATGACCCTCTGCCCCAGCCCCAACCCCACCCAGTCAGAAATCTGCCTCCATGTTAATCAATATTATGGGTTCATAACCCAATATTTGCCGAAAGATTCAGGTCTCTATACCTCAATGATGCCCAAGAAATAACTATTGAAGTGTCTAATATCTCTTCTTGAGTCAATCACATGTACCATAGGGTTGAATATGTAAGAAGTCTGGAAACAAAGGCTGAGTATCTCCACCATTTCACATCATTATTGTGTGCTCATTCACAGAAATGTCTGACCTCCTGGTCAATGCTCTTATCTGTTTGCAATAATTCCAGCTCTGGTAGCAGTTTGGAATAATTTGAAAGAGTGAAAACAAATTGTGTTAAATTGATAATGTTAAGACAGGCACAACTTATCGTAGTCCCAGATAGCGTTATGATGATTGAGAATAATGACTAGGAAGGATGTGATAGCATTCTTGTTAAGGAATAAGTTACTGAAGGAAAGAAATTGGGTGTGCAGATTCCTCAGTCACCTCCTTGAATCACATCTAAGGATAACCATGCTCTTTTTCAACCACCTCTTCTTTTCTTCTTCTTTTTTTTCCCTGTGAATGTATGACACTAAGTCCCTACTTAGTCAGCCCTTAATTCAATCATGTAGATAAAAATACAGAATGAGATCTGTAATTAGAGAAAACGACTTTCCAACTTATCATTGAAATGTTAATTGCTGGTGTCTGCATCTACCCATTCAGATTCAAGCAACCCATTTGAATTCAAACAAGTTAGTTGTAGGTCTCCCTTGGGTTGCTCCCGATTCAAGTTCCTTAGAGGCTGCTGAAAGGATTTACTCAGCTCTGTTAATTTCGAGTCCATGAGAACACTACATGGTTATAGGAAAAAAGAAAAAGAAAAAGTTATGTGACCCTCATAACTAACCTAATGCCAAACCACCAACTTATTGTCCTAACAACCCTTTGTCTTGTCAATTAAATACCAATAGTCATTTCATCATCAACAAATGCCATGTATGGGGTGACAAAACTGCCTTGCATACAAATTCCAAGTGATCCCTTATCTATCTATTATTAGCATAAGTAGCACATATGTTCCCAACTTTGTCATTCTCTCAACCCGTGAGTTGCTTGCCCAACATCTGTTCTTGGCACATGGCCTTTCATTGTCTTGTCTCAACCAGGTTTTGCATCGTCTCAGCACAGCCTATCATTGTCTGAGTCAATGACTTAACTTTACATCAGCTTGCAGATGCATGGTCTAACCAAAGCTGTAAATCACAAGCTGTAAATTGCTTATAGATTATAGTACTACAGTTGTAGGTTGAATATAACTAACAACATTAGAAGAGAATTATGAATGTCTCTTTAATTTAGTCAAACCATATATGCATATAAAAGAACGCCAGTACTTTTATTTAATTAATTTCCTTTACTGAACTATTTTGCAGAATGCATTAACATCCCTTAAAGGTGGCCAAATCCCTTCTCATGGAAGCATACCAACTTTTGAAATTAAAGGAAGTGTAGGTTTCAATTCTTATTATGAAAGAGAAAGCGTTATACGTAGCACTGATCAGGTGTCTTCACAGAATGGTGAGTTAAGTTATAAATTTTGTTACTTTGTTTTGATAGGCTTCTAATTTGACAAAGATGTTCATTTGAAAGTTTACTTAGAAAGCAAACATTTTGTAACATAGTTGTAAACATTGTTGAAATGATTTGAATTGAGGAATCAGAATATACTTTGGTCAGTTTTCATGATTCTAGAAAGAACTCCTAAGTTTTTGTTTAAAGTGACTGGGGTAGCAATGCCCCAAACCAATGTTAGGGTTAAATTGTAATTTATAATATAATAACAATTCATAATTTAAATTAACTTGTGGGGTGAAAGAGTCATTTCATATTTAAAACCCATAGGTATAAATTAGAATTTTGTACCTTCCATATTCATAAAATCCTATTATAGAAAAAATCAGAGAGATCAAAAGATTGTAGAGGAATTGAACGGAAGATTTGAAAGCGAAGGTTTAGGATTGACGATTTAGAAGTTTAAGGTTTAAAGATCAATTTTTCTTCTAAGGTTTTATGCTCTAGATCGTTATTTTTATTCATTAAGAAGTTTCAAACAATTTAAAGTGTATATTTTAAGTTTCAAACAATATGTTCCAAATGTAGATTCTTCTTTTATTGAGCTTTGTTTGTATTATCTCTAATTTTTTTAGGAGCTAGCTTTTTGGGTAGGTATGTTTTTTGTAAATCCTTTCCCTTTTGTACATGCCTTGGTCTTCCCCTTGTATACCCTATGTATAATTTTTTTTAAAGTGAAAACGTATTAATAAAAATAATAATAAAGCACATTACAGAGGAAGGACGAGATTTCCTTCCAAAAACACACACAACCTGAACCTGGAATTTAAAACCCCAACCAACAAGTGTTCCCAAGACCCATTCTACCCCTATTTGGGTGGTTTAAATACAAACAGCCAACCCATTAAGTTGTAAAAACAAAAGTTGCACTCCTTTAAATACAGGGATACATGAAGCCCACAAAGATGAAAAGAAGTAAAATAAGTCTCACACTTCCCCTTCCGTTCCCTCTTTATCCTTAAAAATCCTTGCATTTCTCTCTTGTCAAACAAACCATACCAAAGAAAGGCATGCAATTTGCTAGAAGTCTGCCTCTAGTGCTTTAAAACCTTTAAAGGCAATATTAATATCTTCAATTATCCTTTGGGAAACCTATACCAATCCCGCTAAATTGAAAATCTCATTCAACGGCTCAATAGTGTATGGGCAATGAAGAAAAAGATGATCAATTAACCTCTCTTTCTCCTTTGCAAAGAATACCCTATGTATACGTTGGTGTGCTTTTGACTCTTTTTTTGGTTTAATGAATCTTTTTTGTTTATCTATCAATATATATATATATATATATATATATATATATATATATATATATATATTAGGTTGAGAATTGTTTATTAGGTTGAGATGAAAGATTTAAATTCATATGAACATAAGGTTGGCCTATAGCCTATTGAT